>JABSNV010000925.1:0-86445 GCA_024085815.1 Flaveria linearis | reverse complement strand
TTTGTTTTGTTTTTATTATAATTTTTTGGTGTTTCATTAATCACACTGAGTTATACATAATCTAATAGTGTAGTTTATATTTTATTGTTCAATTTCTTTGTTTATCTATTTATTTTTTCATAGTGATGCCTTTCAAAACTAACAATATTTATGCAATGGATAATTAAATCCATTCAAATAATAGTTAGGAAATGTTGATTATATATAATTAAAATCATTCAAATAATGTTCTAGGAAATTATTTTGTTTGTTAATCATAAAGGCATATTTCATAATTATTAATAAACGTATTATGAAAGTGTTGAAATATTATTTACATATATGTAATTATAGTATAGATCTAAATTACATGATTTACTTGTTAACTTGTTTTATATATATTTTTATTTTTATTTATGATTTTGTGTTTTTGTATACGAAAATAGGTAAGTTGAATAGTAAACCTTGCACCAATAAAGGATGTTGTCGAGGAATTTAGTGTGCATTCTAAGATAGAAAAATAACCCTGTGCTGCCATAAGGATTCAGAACAAAGGATGTGAAATAAGCAAGTGTTTGATTGGCCCTATGAGAAAGCTAGTTAAAAAAATCAAAAAGAATTGCATGATATGTTATATGTCGAACGATAAGCATGATTCTCTTAATTGTATGTATACACATATTTATGGTTACTATTTATATGTGTATAAACCAAACTTTACAAAGATGAATATTGTTTACATATATGTAAATTTCATACTAATCATTTTTTTTAAATCACACACTGTTTACATAACATAAATTCTCAAATAGACCATCTATTTACATATACCTAAATTTTTTACATATGCAAATCGACTGGTTGCATATACATATGAATACCAACATACATTGAGTTGCTTATTTTTACATATACGTAAAGTTTATTGTTAACATATGTGTAAAATCGACCACTTATATATACGTATCCTCTACCTTCCTGTCTTGAGTTGCAAATTTTCACTTACATTTTTATTAAAATATATTCTTATGTGATGACTTCAATATCATCTTCATTTGAATATTAGCAATATTAAAGATTGAGACTAAAAAAACAATGTTAAATAAAAAGAGGTATTAAAATCAACAAACAAAATATATAGAAAATAATTAAAAAATAAAAACCATTATTCTTAACTGTTTACTTGTTTGTAAATCTAACATTACTATTATAAACCTAAACATACAACCAAATCAAATTGATTGTGACATAGACAAAATAATTTAAATTACATAATATAAAATCTAAAAACAAGTTAAAATGATTAAATCCAACTCGTGGTTACAGTTTATACACTTTTAGTTACCATAAAATCAATTTTTCTAACATGTATACCCTGTGTGTTTTTACCAGATTTAATAATAAATTAGGATTATTAAATTAAATTACATCCTTTGTTCAACCAAACATGCACGTTAATTTTTAAACCCAATAATACTTAATTGTTCAAACGCGCACACACTCTACGTATATTTTCATCATCGTAAATTATATATTAGGGTTATTTATCTGTAAAATACATTGTATCCTCATGGAATGAAGCATTCTTCTTACTTTTTCATCATGAGCACTTTTGTAAAACCCGGATATTTTCTTTGAATCCGACGAAAGAAGAAAAGAAATAAGTCCAAAGTCGAGGGACCAAACTCGCCAACGAGAGAAAGCTGGGTGAGTGGAGGTATTTAAAGGGAGAGGGCAGCCCTTACCCTCTCCCCACACTTGAAACATTAGCAATAGAGAGAAAGAAGAGAGAAAAGGGGAGAAAAAAAGAAAGGCTTGGTTCGGGTGATTTCAAATGTGCGAAATCGTCGTGTAGCGAGTCTAAACGAAGCTCTACTTCTTGGTGTGTTTGTGTGAGTTCTAGGACCCCTTTACATGTTTTTGAATGATTTTGGGGCTGGAACACATCTGAAACCCGTTTTATGGTGTGTGTGGTTTGACCCATTTGTATGTGTTTGCGTGTGATACGTTTGGAGTTCGTTTCCGGGCTTGTGTGTGCTTGAATGGTGTTGTGGCATGCATTTCTAAGGTTTAGGATGGTTGATTTGGGATTAGAATGGGTTTGGATGAGTTGGAGGTTGAAAATGGCAGATTGGGTTCGGGATGAACTGCATTCTGCATCAGCTAGGGCTAAGCGACCGAATGAAGGCCGTACGGCCGAATGAGGTGCGATTGAGGTTCATTCACACGATTGAGATTCGTTTGCACAATTAGGGGCCAGTCGCATGGGGATTCATGCGACTGAGAGCCCATTCGCATAAGTGCTCATCTGCATTGGTGTTCATCCGCATGAGTCGATTCGCACGATTGGGGTGTTCATCCGCATTGGTGTTCATCCGCATTGGTCCATTCGCATTATATTAGTCTCCTGGAGGCCATGCGACTGAAGGGTGCCCATACGCCCAATAGGGTTGGTGTACCCGAGGAAAAGCGTAGGTAATTTCTGACTTTCAAGGGAAACTGCAGATGTAAGTCTTGGCGTGTAAGTTCCTGTAAGTTTAAGTAAGATGATTGTTAGGGTCTTAGAGGGTATGTTGGGCATGATGATGTTGCATGTTTATGCATGTTGTATGTTAAGTATGTATGATGATGCTACTGTGTATGTTGATGTTCCTTATTATGAGTATGTTATCTTTCCCGTGGCTTACGTGTTATGTTAATGAATGAAACGAAATTATTATGTAACGTAAAGTGGAAGATAATGAAAAAGGAACATGATGAATGAATGCATGCATTAATGAATGAACAAATGAAAGTAAGAAAGGCTTGCAAGCAAATGTATGGAGGTTCACACCCAATTAAGGGTGTTAGCTCAACTATGTGCGGGTTAGCTATCCCAAAAGGATGCACACTGGGGTCCAATCTTTGTGATTGACCACATGTATGGGATTCTTGCCGCTCGCCCTAGGTGACTGGATCAGCTTCGTGCACAATGTTCGTGGTTTAATTACCACAGGTCCAGTATCAGCTTTGTGCACAATGTTCGGGGTGTAGCATATGACATTGATCCGTAATGAAAGAGAAAAGATAAGTGGTCGATGTACTTGCCCTAGGTACTGGAGTCAGCTTCATGCATAATGTTCGTGGTCTATGAAAAACTCAGGCCCAGTAACCAGCTTCGTGCACAATGTTCGGGGTATGTACATGTCATCGAATGAAATGAACGTACGGATGAAAGAATGTATGAATTGAACGTTAATGAAAATCATAATAAAGAACGAAACGAGATCCTTGTCATTTGACCTCAGTAATCGTGGCTGTGTGCCAGGAGGAGGGTAAAGCCTGACGGGATCTAGATGAGAAATGAATGATATTGATGTACGTTGAATGAACGAAAGTTAACGAACTTAAAGAAAGATAATAATAATATTATCTATGTGTACGTATGATGTGTAATCATGTACGAGAGTATAGTATGTTTGAAGAAAGTAGTATTTTATTTATAAAACTAGAATTCACTCAGAAACGCTGACTTTAATGTGTTTCTAGTTGGCAGGTAATGGTTGCTGAGGATGGGCGGGGGGGCTACTCGGCTCGTTTGGATAGCATTCTTTTGTTTAATGTTTTTGCATTGTAATGCGAACAACGATGTTTATAATGAATGTTGTATTAACTTGCAAAAGCATTTAAATTAAATGAAAAGTTATTCCGCTGTGATGTTTAAATAATTGTATGTTTATGCGCGATGAATGACCAACTGTGAGGTGCGGGGAACAGGGCCTTACAACTTTAATCAAACAAAAATATAAACCCCAGAACAATCCAATTACAATACTAGCTCTAATAGTAGTTTTGAAATATTTTAGGTATGCTAAGAGTAAAAATCGGGATTTTTAATGATATTGGTGATTTAATAGCCAAATGTTTTGTTTCTTTACTATATTACCCTTATGCCTAAAATAAGGATCTTAAACTAATAATAATTACATTTTCTATCTTGTTTAATAACATCCTTGATTAACCAAATCAACAGTTAATATTAGTTCTGTTAGTTCTATATGAGTTTTGTAAAGAACCTAACCCTATGTATATATACATATGTATATGTATATATATATATACATTGTATGTATATATACATACGTATATACATATATAGAGAGAGGGTCCACTAAAAAATATATTTGCCTAAGAAGGCTAAGAAATGATCTTAGCATTTTATTTCTTAATCAATGGGTAAGATGATAATATTGTAAATAAAAAGATGAAAGGGTATTTTGGGTATGTAACCACTATAGGGATAAAGTTATACGGGCTACCCAAAAAAGGCGGCGGTATAATAAAAACCTCTACCCTATCCCGACGACATGTCGTCGCTGTAGGTAAAAGTTATTTTCTTTTTTTTAACCTTTTGCTTAAGAAATTATAAACAAAAGCCTCTCTTCTCTTGAGTCGTCGGGATAAGTAATACTAAAATTTTATATATATAAATATATTTTTTATCATTCGCGACGAAATAAAACAAAAATAAAATTTTATTTGTCCGGACGACATGTCGTCGGATAGGGAAATTAAAAAAATATTTTTTTTATTTTTAATCTATAGAGACGACTTTTTTTACTTTATAGGACGACTTGTCGTCGCTATAGAGTGCATATGCCTTAAATCGTATTTCAAACCTTCTGCCTCATTTTTCAACAAAAAAAACCCACTTTCTTCTCCCGATTTCATCTCGGTTTATGGCTTATTTGGCATCAAATTGAAGTGTTTGAAGCTAAAATAATGTTTCTTTTACTATAATGAAGTTATATAATCATTTTTTATAAGTTTTATCTAATTTTTGTGTTTTAGGTGAGATTAAAGTTTAAAGCTTGAAATTAAAGGATTTGAAGATTTTTAAGGTATGATATTCGTTTAAAGCTTATGATTTAAGTGTTGTTTAGTGAATGTTTGTGATTAGGCTTGTATGATTGTAAAAGTGTATATATATATACATGTAAGTGTATATGGGATTGATGTTAGATTAACTTATGCCCACCAAGTGTTTGATGAAATGCCATTATATATATTTCATGGTTTTAAGTTTGTATGCATTTCTATATGTGTTATTTTATATGTATATGGTTTGATGTATTTAGTTGTTTATGTATATGTTTATATGTATGTAATTATGTTTATTTTGTATGTGAATGTTTGTATGTATTTATCTTTATATGTTGTTCATTAATATATTATATGTTTTTTTTTGTAATTTTGTATATAAGTATGTTGTACACTTGTATGTTTTTTATATACTTGTAAGTGTGTGTGTAAGTATGTTATATAGTTGCATGTAAGTATGTTTGTATTTTTGTAATTGTGTATGTAAGTATGTTGTATGTTTGTATGGTTGTATACTTGTATACTTGTAAGTGATTATGTGTTGTGATTATGCTTGTATGTATGTATATGTAAGTGTATATGACTTTAATGTTAGTACATCTTTGTGTATATGTAATTGGTAAACTGTATTTCATGTTTTATAACACCATAGATATGACAATTGATAAGAGGTGGATTAAATTGCGAAATCGGAGTTCTCCGGAATTTATAAAAGGTCTTCATAGCTTTCTAAAAATTGCCAAGAACCACATAGACAGTTTAGGAAAAGCTTTTTGTCCATGTAAACGATGCTGCAATGGTGTCGGCAGGATCTGGATATCATTTATGCCCACATACATGACAATGGGTTTCTACAATCATATAATACGTGGACGTATCATGGTGAGAAATATCCACGTGTGCTTCAGAAATAGAAGACCTTTTCGCTCCAAAAAAATCTATTCCAGCAACAAATAATGAGATGTTTGATGCAATTGATGATGTTATGGCGGAGCAGAATGTTAACGAAGAAAATGTAGACGAAGGTGGAACTGGTTTTGACCGGTGCTTCAAAATGTTATGGCGGAGCTGAATGTTTGATGCAATTGGTGATATTATATAATGATATCATTATCTAATTACTTTTTATCTATGTTTCTTCTACAGAACCAATTAGAACAGGTTCATACGTTTATTTTATCTATTTAACCAAGTAAATGTCATTGTAGTAATAAGGGAAACGAAGTTAGCGAGCACATATACATAAAAACTAAATATAAACACCCATAAGCATATAAGCATGCAGATATAAAAGCATATTCATTCAAAAATAAACCCAGTTTCACCTTAATTAACTACACATTGAGAAAGTCATCTAACAAATTTTTAAGTCTAACCTAAATACACTACACATTCAAATAAACAATCATCAAGGGGTGTTGTAACCAATGGTGGTGTTTAATAATTAAAATATACAAATATACATACATAGAAAAATAAGCCTACTTTTACCCCCCAAATCAACTACATATGCAAAAATACATCCAATTGGAGAGAGGGTAAGTCTTACTCCGATAGTAGTGATCGTGGTTGGTAGTGGTGGGAGGTGGTGGTGGTTCGCTGCGGTGGTAAGGAGAGAAAGGAAGGAAAGAATAACAATCGTGTTGTTTTGACCTACTGTTTTCAAGAGTATAATCAACGACGTCCGATGGTAGCCTCCTTTTGTTTTAGATAGGAACCGTTGAATATTCCTTTGGAAATATGAAGAAATTACCAGCGGCCTTTAATATTCATCTGTAATCTGATTGATTTTTTGTTTTAGACAAAATGTATATTGAATGAAACTCAAACTTTATGACATTTTATGAATTTGTGCTAAACAGTATTATACATTATGAACATATTTAAATTACCTTATAAATCAAGGTATTGATCATATCTAAGTTGAACTTAAGCCCCCGGACGAGATTTATGCCAAAACCAAGCGAGTGCTAGTTATTTTAATGATTTAAATTTAAGCTCATTATGAATACTAAAGTATAGACTTTTATATATGGATATTATTAGTCTTATAGTGTTGGTTATAGTTAGTTTTATCTTAAGCAAATCTAATAAGAATTCATGAGGTTAGCATGACAAAGGGATACGACTGCAAAAGAACATAACAGAACCTTATTCATGCTCATACATGAAGGCAATATTTTGTCTATGAACAGTTGAAGAACGCTTACCAAACACGATTTCTTATTCGTGTTATTAAGGAAATGAATTTATTCATTAACTGTTCATGAACACTTACCGAACGTAAACGAATACAACACAAAGCACACAAATGTTCATAAATATAAAATAAAAAATGAAAGTTTCTAAAACAAGCAAATACAAACCATCATATATTGATTTGATAAGTAAAAGGGTTATGATTAATAATCACAACTTTATATATTGGCTAGGAATAATCCCAACTCAACAAATGTTTACGCACACTTCCAACTTTAAGCTTATTTTCCTTTAATGATCCCTTACTAACTGAGAGTTAACACCTGTAGTTTTTTAATGACGTGAACTACTTATATGACCAAAACGCTAAGCAGAAAGTTGAAATCAATTGTCGGGTCCATCAATCTGAAACTTTTGCAACCTAAAACCCGTCATTCTTCACATTTTGATTGAACCACTTAACTCGTTTAAAGGTATTTCAAGTAACGATGGATGCTAGACACTAAAAAAATGACCTAATAGAAGTTGAGTGGCGGCGGAGTGAAAAATGACTCAAAGTTAGCCCATTTTATCAAAAAAACTAATGACCGTTAAATCTTAGTAAGGGATTGTTGAAGGAAAATAAGTCAATAAGTGATGCAACATTAGGTTATTCCAGAAAAGTGATATATGATAAACAACAAATTAAACATTGTAATATCCACCAAACTAAATAAGCATAACATAATTATCACAAACAATACTTTTAAATAAACGAACACAAAAGATCTTAAACAACAAGTTATCGATATTCATGAACATAAATAAATGAACGTTGTTCATGTTCGTTCGTTAACTAAACGAACACAATTTTTTGTTCGTGCACTTTCTTTTATTAAACGAACAACAATAAACGAACTCCCCCCGAATAGTGCACGAACTGTTCATCAAACGTCAGTTCATTTACGGTCCGACATTTAACAATGGTGATTAGACTTTGGAGTTGACTATTGAGAGTTGAATTCAGACTTCACATTAGTGGTGTACAAATCGGGTTTTTGGCCCAAACCGGTTCGGGTTCCAAACCGAAACGGTTTGTCAAAGTTGGTCAAAACCGATTTGGGTCCAAACCGGTTCGGGTTGGAACCGGTTCCAACCATAAAAACCCAACCCTATCAACCGTTTGGGTCGGTTGGAAACGGTTCGGGCCCAAACCGTTTTTTTTTTGAAAATTTGGATTTTTTTATTCAAGAAAAATTTAAACTTTTAATTAAAATATTTAAACATAAAACAATTATATAATTTAAACAATTTATAACATTTATAAACATATATAAACATTTAAAACAAATTAAAACATTTAAACAATTTAAAACATTTAAAACATATAACAATTTAAAACAATTTAAAACTAAACATTTAAACATTTTATAATTTAAACAATTTAAAAACAATTTAAACATTTAAACATTTAAAAAAAAAAATTATAAACAATTTAATAAAACAATTTAAAACTAACATTTAACATAGTCGTTTCTTCGTTCGTCCGTATTATACTTGTACGTTTATTTCTCGCCACCAAACCGGAACTGTTACGAAGGTAGTCATCATATGCCGCTTAATCATCAGTCATTCCTGGTGTCAATCGCTCTCTACCTCGTCCTCGTATAATTCTGCTTCGTATTCCAATTCTCCTTCAATTGAGCGTTTGTCTTGTACTCTTTCGCGGCATCCAAATAATCTTTCAAGCAAATTGACATTTCAATACCCTTGTGGAGTGAGTCTAGTACGTCTTATTGATATAACCCTGCCACTAACAGAAAAAAGCAGATTCCGAAGCTATCGTGAACTTGGACGGTTATTAAATCTCGGGCCATGGTGGATAAAATGGGAAATTGATCTTCCTTACCTTTCCACCAAGCCAATCAAGTCAAAATTTTTAAAATCTTGTGGAGTCATAGTCGATAAAAGTTGTAAGACCATACCTCCCGAGTTCACTACTCGGAGTGTTACCACGTTGACGTTTATTACATTCATCCCTTAAAGTATTATGTAAATCAAACATTGAATCATTCGAAGTTCGGCATTTGCCGCTGCCTTAAAGCGTCATGGATTGTGATGTTTCCCGTATTTTAATAAATAAACATCATACATGTGACATCCGGTAATTTTCCGTTACCAAACTCTGTTACTTCCGTTAAGTTTTGCATACACGTGTCGTAAGCACACACTAGTTGTCGTTGGCGTTGGTGACCTAATAATAATTAATAATGTTAATTAATAATAATCTAGTGGACTAGAGGATTATTGTGTTATGCTTATTGTTTACGCGATTTAAATGTTAACGATGAATTTTATCGCGTAACGTGGAAACGCGTGTGTTAATCGTATGTCTTGTGTTTTTTATAAAATAAAAACATATAAGTGTTACCATTAGTTATATGTTTATATTATTAACTCAAAGACACCTTACAAAGAGTTTAAAAGCTTAGATTTTATAAAATACAAAATGCAAGGGTTAAAAGGGTAAATGTGATTAATTAAATTAAAACAAAACAAAACCCTAGCCCCCACCCTCCCATTCGACCGCGACTTCATCCCCTCTCCTCTCCCTTTGCGAATTCAGCCAAGAACAAGCACAATTCATTCGATTTTGATTGTTTGCAAGCCATACAACAAGTTAGCAACATCAAACATTGTTCCTTTGCAACAATTAAGGTTAGTTTTGATGTTTTTGTGGGTGGTCTTGATAAAACGAAACCCTAGCTGCGAATTAGAGACTCATGGTGCTGAATTTTGATCTAATTGATGTGATGAATGTATATATGTTAGTTACAGTTGTATAATGTTTTAACGTTGATTATGCAAGAAAACTACGCTTTTGATTGGTTGTTCATACTTTTTGATGAAGATGAACCCTAATTTCGAATTTGGTGATGATAATGTGAAATTGATGATTGTTAGGTGAATGTATGATGATTAGTAGGTTGTATGAATGCTAGGAAACATGGATCATGCAAGAAATTGATGAATTGAGGGTTTTGTTCATAGTTTACTAATAATAGTAACTTTATTTTGCATGTAACGTTGAATTGGTAATGTATGATGTTATGGATGTGTTTATGATGTTGATTAGGTGCTAGATTGTTGATATGAATGCTAGAAAACTTAGAATGAATGTTGTTGTTCATATCTTACCAAAAGTAGAAACTTTTTAGATATGAATTGATGAATTATGTTAGTTTGATGTTGTTGATCATGTATGGATGTTGCCATGAACTTAAATAGTATATTATTGATGAATTGTATATACATTGGGTGTTTAGTAGATTTGGGATATACTTTCCAAAAGGGAAACTTTATTTTTGATGAACATTGGATATTGGGAATTGGACATGTTCATGACGTTAGGATCATGCTAGAATGATTGTTGTGGACGCTAACATGATAGAACCTGTTAATTAGGTTGCATGGAATGTTTATTTGGTTATGTGTGATTTATGTACTTTGATGGTCATGTATGGTATTGAATGTTGATTAGTAACTAGGACATCATGTTTGGGACTGGAAATCGATCATATTGATGTATGTTGTATGTAATGGACATGTTGAATGTGTTGTGGTTAGTATGGATGATTATTTGGTAAATTATCTGTTTTGACCCGTATATGCTAATTCATGGTTATAGGTCATATAAGCAGGTTATGCATGATTTGACCTTTATATGATGCACTAGTTGTGTTATGGATACACTGAGTATGCTAGATGTTAAGGACTTACATAACTTGAATGATATGTACATAGTATGATGATTTAAGCAATGCATTGGGAATGTAGCACCATATGTGATTCATTGAATGTTAACCATGTATGATATATGCTCATGTCTGTTTAAATGGTTTACAACATATAATGTCACCACGGGTCAGGGTCAAACAGGTCAAACGGGTCAACTGGGTCAAACATGTCTATTCTTCTAAAACCTTGAGTCCTTGGTTATAGTGCACTTAGGGTTTCACATATTCTCTATTTACACATACTCATGTACTTACATGATCTAGGTAACCTCTGAGGGTTGACTGTCCACTCTTTAGTAAACTCTAAGTACTCATTACGCATATCAGGTGAGTTCATGCCCCACTGTTTACTTAACCTCTTTTGGGGGAGATAGCATACTGGTAACTTTACAAACGCTTTATATATTTAAGATGTGTGTGATATAATATAGTGTTGTTACCATGATAAAGTCCTCAGACTTTCGAATTGTTAATATTGAATAGCGGGGAAACTTGGGTAGTACTACTGGGTCTGACGAGCCCCACCTATGTGACTCGAGGTCAACGGGTGCAAATTGTCCTATGAACATTTGTCACGACCTGGTAAGTCGTGACAGGAGGCAAACATATCACAGTCAGCTTCAATTGCAAAATCACTATGAATTAATATCTATTGTTAATAGACTAGCTATCTGTTACAGTACACATGCTTATATATATCACAGATGTTAAACTGTTATGTTTAAACGCAAACTCTTGAACTCACCAACCATTGTGTTGACTTTTAGTATGCTATTCTCAGGTCGATAATCCAGATTGCCAGTAGGTGCACCGCACGAGTCAAGCATGCATTCTAAGACTTAAACAATAACACATTTGCTTGTCTTACATTTTGGGTTTTTAAACAGTTGGTTGGCGCATGTTTTGCCATGTTATACATTTTTATATTTTGGGTTTGTCTTATTTTAATACGCTTCCGCACGATTTTTAAAGTTTGAACTGTGGTTTGTTTTATTTTAAACGTGGCATATAGAGTCGTTCCGAGTAACTATTGACTGTGATCCTGGTTTGTTCACACGCCTCGCGGTAAAACTCCACACTTGGATTTTGAGGGTGTGACAGACTTGGTATCAGAGCCATGATTATAGAGAACTAGGTTCATACACACTAGACTATAACCGCACACAGTTAGTTAGTTACTTGTTCATTTCTCTACTGTATATCATTGGCATACACATCACATACTCTGCAGCATGGCATCATCGTCACGGGTTTTGGGAAAAAGATGTCTCGTTCTGGATCCCCTCCACCTGTACCTCATCGAGTGTATGACTGGCCGCGACATCCTTACCCCCGTGGTGAGATAGGCTGGGATCAAACCGTTTGTGCCACCTGAACGTGACCCTCCACGAGATTGGAGTTATTACCCGACTTGTATAGATCGCATGATTTTTAGGGAGCGTGTTCCGAAATCCAAACTACTGGATCTAGTAATAGGTCAGCAACTACCTCTGCGACACCCACCCTCCCATCTCTAGATGTACCCCTTGAGCAAGTCGTGGGGCATTGACCACGACACTTGAGACTGAGCGTCGATGAGTTGGAGTGCTCACTGAGAGAACTCCACACTTAAGAACGATATACGCCGACTATGGCTAAAGATGGCTATAATTGAGAAGCAGTTGTCGATGTCCATCCTAGGAAATTTCAAAATGGCTGGTAGAGTGATGGATCTTACTGAGCGTATGGGGCGAACAGGATCTCCACAATGTGGGCGTTGAGAGCAGACTAACCGATTAGAAGCACAGCTCGACAGCACTACAAATCGAGGATAACCCTGCACCTGTCGAAGACTCCGATGAAGACCCTGAGGAAGAACAGAAGAAGCTCCGGACGGTGGAAACAGTGATGGATCAGCTTTGTTCGATTGATTATCTTTATTCTTATAACTTTGACTGCATAGCGTTTATTTTGAAACCTATGTGGGAAGGGTTGTTTCCCCCCCCGAACGACAAACTCAATTTTGACATTGATAAATATTTTGTGACTCATTTGCAATTTATTTACCTTTGGTTATTATTTTGTATAAATGTTGTGGTGGTGAGAATTCATTATTTCTTCATGTTTACTATACCTCAATGAGATAAATATGTTTGATGTTACTCATTCGGGGAGCACTACATTCTGGGGATTGGTGCCCGAGATTCGAAAGTATGGTGATTTCCTCCAACCCGGCACTATTCAGCAAGCTATTCGCCTAGCCCACAAACTGACCGATGAAGTGGTGGAGAAGGACGGTACCAAAACGGGGTGCTGCGGCGAGCATGCCCGACAACAAGAGGAAGTAGGATACCTCCAACAGCAACAAACATCCTCATCTCAATCCAGCGGTCAAAATCAACCTCAGCAACAACAACCGCAGCAACAACAACGAAGGTTCGATAACAACCTAGTTTCAACCAGTCAGCTTCGAACAATCAAGGACAAGCGGTTATGGTGGTAAACAACCGAGGTGCACGCGGGGTAACTATCATCAATGGGAAGATGTGACAATTTCAAATGTCAGCGTTGCGGTAAAATGGGGACACTTAGCCAAGGATTGCCGTGGTGAGTTGGTGAAGAAGCCACAGCAACCTCAGGAGACCCCAAGGGTTGTTTTGAGTGTGGGAAGGAAGGGCACTACAGGCGAAACTGCCCGCAACTGAGGAAAAACGGTAATGGAAATGGCCAAAACAACAACAACCAAGGCAACAACAACAACAATGATGTAAACGGCAATGAAATGGTGGTAACAATAATGGAGCCAAAGGGAGAGCCTTCGTCATTGGCTCAGGTAAGGCTCTAAATGACCCTACAACTGTTACTGGTAGATTTTTGTCAATGGATGTTCGCTACAGTACTGTTTGATACTGGAGCTGATAGGAGTTTCATATCCTTAAAGTTCTTAGTCTTCTAAGTGATATTCCCTCTGCCTTAGGAATCCAAATGCACCGTAGAATTGGCCGACGGTAAACAGATCATGTAAACACATATCCTTAGAGATTGTAAGATAGAGCTCGCTGGTCATACTTTTGCTATAGATCTTATGCCTGTTACACTGGGAAGTTTGACGTGGTGATAGGCATGGATGGTTCTCTAATAAATAAGCGGAACGTCATAGTCACGAGAAAATCATACGAATTCCTGTTGGTGACGAAATCCTTACAGTTCAGAGGTGATAGGAGTGGTGCAGTGATAGGCATAATCTTTACATGAAAGCACAAAAGTTGTTGCGAAAAGGTCGTTTGGCTATTCTGAGCACTCGTCACGATAAACAACCGGAGGAAAGGAGAATGGAGGACATACCTGTGGTACGAGACTTTCTAGAGGTGTTCCAGAGGATCTCCTGGACCTACCACCTCATCGCAAGTGGAATTTTCAAATTGAACTGACTCCCGGCGCAGCCCGATTGCTAGAGCACCTTATCGATTAGCACCGAACGACTACAGGATTTTCATCCAACTTCAGGAGCTTTTAGATAAGGGCTTTATCGAACTAGCACATCACCTTGGGAGCCCCTGTCCTCTTTGTTAAGAAGAAAGATGGCACGTTCCGAATGTGCATCGATTATAGGGAGTTAAACAAAGTCACAGTCAAGAACCGATACCCTTTACCTTGTATCGACGACTTGTTTGATCAGCTTCAGGGATCAACCTATTATGCGAAATCGACTTGAGGTCTGGTTATCATCAACTTAGAGTTCGTGAAGAAGACATCTCCAAAACTGCATTTCGTACTTGTTATGGTCATTACGAGTTCTTGTTCATGCCTTGTGGGTTGACTAATGCACCTGCGGTGTCATGGACCTTATGAATCGCGTGTACAAACCCTATCTCGATCAGTTCAGTCATTGTGTTTATCAGATGACATACTGATATACTCTATGCAGGCAGGATCGTGTGTTGGTCACTCACACTGTTTTTTCTCTCAAACTCACCTTGAACAACACTCAGCAAGAGTCTATAAAGAGTTGATCACAATATACAAGTAACAGGCAGTAAATAAACACAGATGTAATTTTCAAGGTACTTTTATATATTGCTTCTCAACTCAAAGGATTACAAGACTCTTGGACTCAAATCACTTATCTAATGAGTTACATGGAGAAGATATATATAACTACCTACAGCCGTATATACTTTGATACCAGCTGGAAACCTCTAACCTAACATCTATACTACAAGACTCTAGGTGAGGTCTTTCAGACATTTTGCCTGAGAGTTGGTAGTCCGGACATGTCCCTGACTTACCTTTTGTCACCAACTAAAGTTGGTAACATGTACTATCATAAAAGGTGAACATAGAATAAGTATGGTCACAACATGGCTCTTTAGGAAGATGCCATGCTGTATCAGAGGTCTGCAGCGGAATGTCAGGGACCATACTTATATCTACTGGACATAGCAATGTCTTCCGAAGGATAAAAATGCTTCGGATGAATAACTTCTTTCGAAGCCACTTATACTTCGGAAGACTGCTTCTTCCGAGGCTTGGAGTCTTCTTTGTCTTCGGAAGCAGACTTTGTCTTCAGCTCTTTCATCAGACTTTGTCTTCGGAAGCAGACTTTGTCTTCAGCTCTTTCATCAACTTTGCTTCGGAAGCTCAGACTTTGTCTTCATCTCTTTCATCAACGTTTGTCTCGGAAGCTCAGACTTTGTCTTCAGCTCTTTCATCAGACTTTGTCTTCGAAGCTCAGACTTTGTCTTCAGCTCTTTCATCAGACTTTGTCTTCGGAAGCTCAGACTTTGTCTTCAGCTCTTTCATCAGACTTTGTCTTCGGAAGCTCAGACTTTGTCTTTAGCTCTTTCATCAGACTTTGTCTTTGGAAATAGTCTTCAGCTGTTGGCTTCAGCTATTGTCTTCAGCTGTGACTTCAGTTGTTGCCTTTCAGCTGTTGACTTAGCTTTGCTTCAGCTGATATCTTCAGCTGATGTTCTTCACTCTCGGAAGATCTCATGCTTAGCTTCGAAGCCTTTGAATGTAGCACCAAGATGACTATGTGAAGTGTGCTTTGGTTGCACCAGCCTATCATGACCCAACAAACTCCCCCTAGGCTATGCTGCTACCAACTTCACTTCCCTCTGCTTCTCAAAACTCTCAGCACCATTGAAAGTTAGTGTTTATTAGTTTCTTCATTCTTTCCTGATGTGGTGCTGAGGAGTTTTGTACAAATCCTTGGTAGACAAAACCTCCACTCTGTCACCTTGGATATGTGTACCCTTTGTGGGCCCTCTGAAAAGAGTTAGTTGATGGGAACTATAGTCTATTCCCATCTAACTATTGGTTCCAATTCCGACCTTCCACCATCTGTAGAAAGGTTGTGCCTTTGGTGTTGGTCTTTCCTTGTCTTCCGGTCTTTTTCAACTTCAACTCTTCTTCAATCTTGGCTCTTGTATCCAGTTCAGCCAGTGGAGACCGCTGATATGATTTCTGATGTGTGCAGCAGTCTCAGAGTTGGAGGGATTGGAGATTCTTCTCTGCAAGCTCAGCAATGTCAAATCTGCTGAGATGCATAGAGAAGTGGCATTAAGCCTGTTGGTTTCACCATTCTCCCTTTCCACAACAAAGTTGTGAGAAGGTTCATCGAACCTCCACTGGACTATAGCTTTCTAGGTCTAGAGATTGACTAGAATCCTGTCCTCTTTCCTTGTGTCCTAGAGTCACCAGTCTCCTTCTTAGTCTCTTCTCTTCAGCATTGAGGGTATCAAGTTGAGACCAAGAAGTTGTGCAGCCTGGCCCAATGTATTTCTAGCAATTCAAGAAATTGACCTAGAGTGAGGGAGCTTGAAGAGTTATCAACATAGGTGATGTTGATAAGGTCTCCCTCACAGGAGATGCTGCTCATAGTGGTGCAGTTGATGAGCCTTGTCTTAACTCCTTTATCTCCTCAAGGAGAGATGTTTAGGAGGCTGAGGGGATGATCTTGGTTTCTTTGTTGGTAGGTTTAGGTTTAGTGGTTTTGGGTTGTGTTTTGGGTTTTAGGATGGTAAGTTTAGGTGGTTGAGGTGAAGTGGTAGGTTTGGGTAGAGTTGTGGGTTCAGGGGTGAAGGTTTCATCAGTGGGTTCTGTTTTGATGGGAATGAGATTGGTTCTTCTGGTGTGGGTGTGGTTTAGTGGTTGGCTGTGGTTGAGTGGCTGGGGTGAAGACCATTCCCTGTCCCCTCCTGTACATCTCCTCCTTCCTTTCCCCATACGGATGTCAGCTTTTATTTCACTGACTATCCGCGGAGTGTCCTTTCGGACATAGGTCCCACCTGCCTACCAAGAAGCCATGAGCCCGGAGATAGTCTTTCATCCAGATTTGTCATTAGACTTCTTGGTGGCAGGGACCCCCTTTTCTTCCTCCTTCCGCTTCTTCTTCCTTCAACTTCTCCCTGGCAGCTTGCTTCCTTTCCTTCTCTATTTGATCCTACTCTTTGTGTGGAGCAGCAGGATCATATCATCATCGTGTGAGATAGTTCAGGAAGACTAAAGCCTCTTGAGAGTAGGATTTGATCCTAGCCTCTCTCAGCTGCAGGGCTGCTTCCCTTTGTTCTTCTTTTCCCTCTCCAAGGACAACCTGGCTTCTTCTCTAGCCTTAGCCTGGTTGTCCTCTCCAAGTCACCAACTCCTCTAGTGGTAGCAGGAGTACTTCCTCATTGGCAGCTCCTAAGCTGATGAGCTGGTCAATGAGTGTTGTCCTTCTCTTAGTGTTGATTTCCTCCTGATTAGCTGCAGCTGCCTTAGAGCTAGCAGCTAGCAACTTCTCAGCAGGAAACCTATCTTTCTTCTTGAGCTTTTCAATCCTTTCCTCTTCCTGAAGCTCTTCGCAGTCAATTTCTTTTGCCTTTGTCTTTGGCAGAGCTTGACTGTGGTGGTTCTTGGATAGAGGGTTCAGATTGAGAGAGAGGTTCAGCTGGTGTTTCGGATGGAGGTATATCAGAAATGTCCTCCCTGCTCACCTCAGATGCTATTTCAGCAATACATCTGTGATGGTCAGTTCCTCTCGACATTTGGAACAAACCTTCCGCAGCTTCCATCTCAACTTCGGAAGACTTGTCTTGTTCTTCTGAGGCTTCAATGTCAGCTTCGGAAGTTTCAGCCTGAGCTTCGAAAAGAGGCTGCTGCAAGTCTGTCCCATTTGTTTTAGTTGCTGGGCCATCAGTCCCCATTTCCCCTTCGAAGTTAATCTCAGGTTCCATGTGGACCTTAGGTTGACCAACTTCTTCTATAGTGGTAGAAGGTGCAGTCAGTCTTTGAAGCTCCTCAGCCCCAAAATAAATAAGTGTGGCGTCAGGGCTGGGCTGTTCTAAGGAGGATCTCAATACAAACTTTGTGAAAAGTCTGTAGAGATCATGAAGCATCTTTGAGTCAATCTCTAGAAATGATTGAGATGACTCAGGCAGTGTGATGAGTTGGGAAGTAAAGGACTGGGTCTGTGGTTCCTCAGATTTTGTCTCTGAACTTTCTCCCCCTTTTTGGTAGCATCATCTTGAGAGCTAGAGGAAGAAGTCAATGAGACTTGAATAGGTACATGCCTAACAGACCTCTTCGTCTGTTTCTCAACTAGTTTAGCCTTAAGATTGTTAATCTCAGTTGCTGAGTGGCAGTCCTTGATTCTAAGATCCTCACCTGTGATTCCAGGTTGGAGACCTTAGAAAGTAAGTACTGAAGTGTGAGTTGCATACTTCCCTCATCTTCATGAGAAGAATCACAGGGAGATGAGATAACATACCTAGTATGCTCGGTCTCACCACCAAATTGGCTTCTTGGCACCCTGGATACCTTTGCTCAAAGTCATCTCTTTCAGAGATGTCAATGGGCAAAGTGTCGTAGACTCAGTCCTATGGATGTTACCACTGTCCTGAGAACTCAATGAGAGACTCTGAGTAGTGGCAGCTGAGCCTACATGAGTCCCCTCCACATCAGTGGGACTCACCTCAGTAATTGGCTGCTGATGGGGGCTAGAGACAAGGGATCTCTCTTGGCTCTGTTGATCTTTCAGAGGTTGTTGTAGATCAACTTCATGGCCATGGAGAGATGTAATCTCTTCATCAGTGCGGAGTAAAAGGTCAGTGAAAGATAAGGAGGTTAAACCTACTGACCCGGGACCTAGATCAATGTCTACAGGCATTGAGCCTATAGTGGGGCTGTCCCTTGAAGGCTGCACAGGGAGTGTAAAGACTCACCCTGTGGCTTAAGGCTTGGGGTTCGGGCTCTTGGTTTTGAGACTGAGGAGGCTCAAAACCCTATTGAGGTCAATGGTGAAGGAAGTGTGACCTTGGACTGAGTGGGAGCCCATAATTCCACTCTAGCCCTTTTGGTTTGAACTGGAGGAGCTTGTTCAATCAGAGTAGATTGAACAAGGGTTCGTTTGGGGCGTCTGGTATGTAATTTTGATGGTAAAAAAGGTGTGGGGACATTTGTGTTGGAGGTTGCTGGTGTGGGTTCATCACCTGTGGGGATAACAGGGATGTCACCAGGAGCTATGCGCTCAGTCATCTCTGGAGGTAATGGAGTGTACCTTCCAGTGAAGTTGATGGACATCTTCTTCAATGTTTTGAAGATGGTAGCCTCACTTGGGGAACAGTAAGAGCAGCTACACAGACAAGCTTACTCAGTTCCAGCTCACAGTTGATTATGTGTTGATAATCTGGGATACATGAAGAATGTATCCCTTCTCAGATTGTTGATTAGGTTGGTCACACAAATCGTGAGTAGTTGAAGCGTAGACCTTTCACCAACCCATGAACTAGGCATCCCAGTTCATATGGGATTTGATCCCATCCCCCTGACTTGTTGGATAAGCAGTGCAGGACAATGTGCAGCAGGAACTTCCATGGTATGAGAAGTTGAACTTGTACACGGTTGACCTGCTCACATCCCCACCATATCCCATAAGGATGTAGGTGCTATCCAAGTCTTCTTTGGGAAACTCAGTAGGAGCCCCATCATCATGAAGCTCGAGATGCTCCTAATGAGTTGTTCAAGATGACCAACTCCTGCCACAAATGCGGGTTCTCAGGACGCGAACCCCATTCAGAAGTTCAGTTTGACCGTTACTCCAGAATTCGGACATGTGGTTGGAGTAGACGTGGGGTTAACAGTTAGCGCGCCGTGAGTAGGTGGATTCAGTAAGAAAGGTGATGATTTGGGTAAAGTCAGCATCTCTTGACGAATCAAGCAATGCGACTTGGTTGTGCTGAGGTTTTAGCGCCATTGCAGAAAGTAAGCTTGAATTTGGGTGAAATTGCAGGTTTGACAGTGAAGGGAATAGTTAGGGGCAGTAATTGGTAAAAGAAGATGAATTGATCAGTCAAGAATATTTAAGGGGATGAATTGTGGTAGTGGCGGTAATAGGGTAATTGTTTGAGTTTACTGTGGTGGTATGGTGGTTTTCGGCTGAAAGAAATGAGTGGCGGCAATGGATAATTTAAATAATCTGACCATCATGAGCAAAATCTTTACCTTTTACAGAGCGGGCCCAAAAGATATCCGTTACATAGTAAAACCTTTACTTCCGAATGTAAAACATTTCCGAAGTAATTGTCTTCCGAAGGCAATTTCTCTTCCGAAGCAAGGCATTGCTTCCGAAGGTAAAGTTGTCTTTCCGAATGGAGAGTTATATAAGCTTCGGAAGTAGATCTGATGTAAAATCAATCGCTTCTTCCGAGACCAAAACTCTTCCGAGAAGAAAATTTCTATTGAGAAATTTGGCTTCGGAAGATATTCAAGAATATCTTCCGAGAGTTAATTCCTCTTCGGAAGGAATTTACACTTGGAATAATTTAAAGATCTTTTGTAACAGGGCTTAAATTGTATTGACACAAGACATTACACATTTTAAAAGCTTTTCAAAGAGGTAGTTAATCAATGTTTATCATCCCAATAGCTGATATGAGATACTTAAATCTTTGTTCATCAAATGCCTTTGTGAACAAATCAGCATAGTTTCATTTGAGTCACTTTGATTAACTTTATCAGATGTTTCTCATGAATATCTCTAATGAATGATACCTGATATCAATGTGCTTTGTCTTGGAGTGCTTCACCGGATTCTCAGTAATGGAGATAGCACTATTGTTGTCAATATGGATAGGAGTAGTCATGAAGTTGAATCCATAGTCTAACATCTGATTTTGAATCCATAGCAGTTGAGCACAGCAGCTGCAGCAGCAATGTATTCAGCTTCAGCAGTTGATGTAGAGACACAGGATTGTTTCTTGCATTGCCATGAGATGATCCTTCCACCAAGAAATTGACATCCTCCTGATGTTGATTTCTTGTCAATGTTGCAGCCCACCATAGTAACTGTCAGAGTATCCATAGAGATTGAAATCACTATTTCTTGGATACCAGAGACCTAGTTTAGGTGCTCCTTTGAGGTATCTGAGGATTCTCTTTGCAGCAGCTAGGTGAGACACCTGGGAGCAGCCTGATATCTTGCACAAATGCATGTGGCAAACATGATATCTGGTCTACTAGCAGTGAGATACCAGAGAACCAATGATTGCTCTATACTGATGTTTATCAGTATCCTCCCCCTCAAGATCAGGGCAAAGATTATGGTTTCTGGGTATGGTGTCTTGGCTGGTTTACAGTCCTTCTTTTAAATCTATCTAAGATGTCTGAGACATACTTAGATGACTTATGAAGAACCCTTCCTTCATCTGTTTCACCTAAATTCCAAGGAAAAAGTCCATTTTTTCCATGGAGCTCATTCAAATTTCTGCTTCATAATGCTCTCAAAGTCCTTGCACATTTGGTCATTTGAAGAACCAAATGATTGTCATCACATAGACTTGTACAAGCAAAATGTCTTCTCCAGACTTCCTATAAAGAGAGTCTTGTCAATGGTACCTCTGGTGTATCCATTCTTCAGGAGAAACTGAGACAAGGTCTCATACCACACCGCCTAGGTGCTTGGTGCAGCCCATATAGAGCTTTATCCAGTTTGCACACATAGTTGGGGTGCTGTGGGTCTTCAAATCCTGGAGGTTGACATACATAGATTTCCTATCTATATCCCCATATAGAAAAGCACACTTGACATCAAGTTGGTAGACTGTGAAGTTCTTGGATGCAGCATAAGCAAGGAAGATCCTAACTGCCTCAAGTCTTGCAACAGGTGCAAAGACATCAGTATAATCAATTCCTTCCTGGGTGTACCCTTGAACTACTAGTCTTGCCTTGTTCTTGATAATCAAGCCTCTATCATCTTTCTTGTTTCTGAACACCCCTTTAGTGCCTATGGGTACTTGACCAGATGGTAGTGGGCATAGATTCCAACCTTTTGTCTTCTGAATTGAAGCAGCTCCTCCTGCATCGATTCAACCCAACTACTATCCTTTAAGGCATCTTCCACCTTCTTGGTTTCCATCTGACAAGAAGCATGAGTACAAGCAGACATTCCCATGATGAGTTTGTCCTCTTGTTCTCACCCCCTCAGAGACATCCCTATGATGTTCTCAGTTGGATGAGTGTTGTGAATCCTAAGACGAGGAATCACTTCCATTGCAGAGATAAGTCTAGATTGGACATATTCTGATCAGGAACTGGATCACTCTGTCCAGCTGCTGTTTCAAAGTCATTCAATGAGGACTGATTGAATGATTAAGAACATCATCAATGGTTGGTTGTGAAGTAGTATTAACAGTTGCCTGTTCCTTCAGGATACTACTTCCCTCAACCTGGTTTGTAATGGATCACCTGAAGCTTTGGGTTCATCAGGTGATTCACTTGTTGAAGCTTCACTATTCCTGAGATAGTTACACTATCAGATCTGTGAATGGTTGAAGCTTATTGCCTTTCAGCTCTTGGAGAATTTGGAAGAGGTCTGGGAAGCTCAAATAGTTGATCTGCATCAGCATCAACATCACCTTGAGCACCTGTTCCAGCTGAAACATTCTCACAAGATTGTTTAGAATAGTTTGGAAACAATTCTACATCAAAGATATAATCAGGTCCATTCCCCCTAACACAGGAGTGTGCTCATTAATAACTATATTGGATGACTCCTCAAATTGTTGATTCTTGATGTTGTATACTCTATAGCTTTGGAGCTAGAAGAGTATCCGACAAAGATAGCATCATCCGACTCTCAGCAAACTTTGCTAAGTTGTCCTTTGTGTTATGGGTACACCTGCAGCCAAAGGACCTTAGAAAGCCAATGAACGGTGGCCTCTTGTTCCATAACTCATAAGGGGTTTTTTCATGCGGCTTAACTACAAGAACCCTGTTCTGCACATAGCATGCAGTGCTAACTGCCTCTGCCCAGAATGTTAGAGGTAGCTTTGAATCAGCAACATGGTCCGAGCAGCCTCAATAAGTGTCCTATTCCTCCTCTCAGCAACACCGTTTTGTAAGGAGTTCTGGGAGCACTATATTGTCTGGCAATCCCTTTTGAGTCACAGAATGAGTTAAGAACAAAGTTCTTAAACTCAGTCCCTTGATCACTTCTAAATCTTAACCTTGTGATCAATTTGATTCTCTATTTTAAGAATAAAGATTTTAACGTTTCAGTAGTTTCATCTTTACTTCTTAAAAAGAATACCCATGTAAATCTTGTAAAATCATCAACAATCACAAGGCAGTATGATTTCCTTCTAATGCTCATTATACTTGTGGGACCAAAGAGATCCATGTGCAATAAGTGTAATGGAGTAGTGATAGAGTTAACACATTTGGATTTATGAGATGATCTGTGTTGTTTCCCTTTCAGGCATGCAACACAGTTATCTTTGCAGAAAAATTCCTTTTTAGGCAAACCATGTACCAAGTTATTTTTAGCCAATTTATTCATTGTTTTAAGTTCACATGACACATGCGTTTATGCCATAGTGTTGACTCATCACTATCAGCTTTGGAAAGAAAGCATGATACTTCACCCATAGGAGAAGCATTGTTCATATCCAGCTTGTACATATCCCCTTTCCTGGAGATCTAAGAAGCACCAATTCCGGAGGAATTGTCCCCTGGTTTGAGGATAATGCACTCATGTTCTGTGAAAAGCATCTGATGCTTCTGGTCACAGAATTGAGAAACACTTAACAGATTGTGTTCAAGCTGTTTGACAAAGTGAACTTTGTCAATGTTTATTCTACCATTGGATATACTTCCTCTGCCAGAAATATATCCTCCGCCTCACCTCCAAATTGGACAGGCCCTCCATCAAAGTTCTGGAATTGTTGAAGGAGAGATCTGTTCCCTGTCATGTGCCTGGAGCATCCACTATCTACAATCCAGACATTGTTGTTCTTGTCAAATGGATGTCCCTGCACATAAGACGAGATGGTTAGTTTTGTTTGGAAGCCCAAGCCATGCTGGTCTTGGGCTCTTCCAAAGATAATGACATAATTGAACCAAAAGATATGCATTGGGGTTCAATATAGGTCGTTAAGAAGAGGTTTGGGCTGCAGCATCTTCCTTGATCTTCCAATCCATCCCTTGGTTGATCTTTGAGGATGAGCTTGTTGAAGCCTTTGCACTTGGTCTCTTCCGAAGCTTCTTTCTTTTCGGAAAAGCCTTCACCACCTTTTCTTCCGAAGTAGTCTTCTTCTAAGATGGTTTCAAGGGAGCCTTCTTGTTCTTCCGAACCTAGAAGATTTGGTTTCCGAAGCCATTTTCCCTTCGGAAGAAGTACTTTCTTCCGAAAGCAACTTGGCTTCCGAGACCAACTTTCCCTTCTTCATCATTTGGACCGTTTGAAATGGTCCAACTGAGAAACCTTCTTTGACTCCTTCTTTTCTAACATTATTTGCATAATGTGTGCTTGCTGGATTGTAGTAACAATCTTTAGCCATGTGGTTGTGCAGACCACACATTATGCATGCAATGTTAGTCTTCTGGTAACTTGCAGGTTGCTGTTTCTTGGATTTCTTCTCTTCATCAGCAACTTTCCCTTTCAACTTCTGATTCTTTGATAGGACAGGAGTGCTGGTACTACACTCCTTTCCTGAATCAGAAGTACCTACCACTTGGAATCAGGCATAAATGAAGACACCCTTTTGCTTTGGGTCAATCTTAAGCTTGGACTCTGCAACCTTCTTGGCAGTCCTTCTAGCAGCTTTAGCTCTGCTTCTTCTTGCCTTGGTGGTTAGGATTTGGTCTTCACAGGTGGAGATGAGTGTATCCTCCTGTTTCTCCCCTGTGATGGCCACTATTTTTGCCTCCTCCTCTAGTTCCAATGGAGAAGGGTCAGTAGTTGGAACCTCTTGCTCTTCAGTACCACATCTAGGTAGTCTAATAGACTCATAAGAGTATGGTGGAGCTATTTCATTGGTTCCCAGCCCTTCTTTGTTTTGATAAAACATTTTGGAATGAGAGGATGATGCAAGAATAGTTTGGAAGTTTTGCTCAGCAATAGCTTGCTTCCTGGCCTGAGCCTCAGCAGTGACCAACTGGGCTTGAACTTCAGATAGTTTGGATATCGGATCTTTAATTTGTCTTATAGTTGGTCTTTTTATGTTTTAAAAGAGACACAGTTTTCTCTAACTCTTCAATTTTCCTTTGATAGTCAGATTCAGCTCTTTTAAAATCAGATTTTAACACATTTAAAGACTCAACCTCAGATCTGATTTCCGAAATGTAATCCTTATAGAGTTTAACTTTAGCAATACAGGCAGCAGTACAAAGATGTTCATATACCTGATCATCATCTGTTCCGGCCATGAGTGCTTGAGCGGGAGTCGCATCCTGTACCATGAAGCTCCAGTCAACTTCTTGAGATAGTGCAGCTGTGTCAGTTGACTTCTCTTCATGCTTTAAAGCAGTGGGATGTGTGGAGGCCTGTGGGGTTCCCGGGTTGTTCTTGGGAGCCTTTCATTCCCTAGCAAAGTGACCTAGTTGGTTGTAGTTGTAACACTTTGCTTTGCTCTTATCAAACCTAAACTTGCTGTTGGCTGGGTTTTGAGGGAATTGCCTTCCAGTTCTCTTGAAGAACTTCTTCACTCTGTAAGTTAAAAGAGCCATCTGTTGGACAATGTCCACATACTCCACATCATCTGGACTGAAGCACTCAAGATCATCAAAGCAATATTGAAAATCACCAGAGTGTCCACTTCCAGAGACAAATGCACACTATCCTGAAAGGAGTTGTGTTGAACCTTTTGAGACTTTGGAGTCTCAGGTAGAGTAATGTAGGGTCTATTATATGAGTTGTTAGGGTAGCACAGCAACTGATGTTGTGGTTCTGTGATTTCCCTTTCAACCACATGAAGGGCTGAACTCAGTTGGTTATTGGAGTGACCAGAGGAGTTCTGCATGTTCATCTCCATCTGGAATGCACTTAGGATACCATACAACTCTGTGAGAGTAAGAGTCTTAAGGTCCGAAGTTCTCTTGATTACAACACAATAGTGTGTCCATAGTTTAGGAAGGGAAGACATGAACTTCCTAACTATGTCTCTATTCTCAAGAGCTACTCCAATATCCACCAGAGTATCTACTATCTTAACATACCTGAAGTATTGTTGAGTCAAGGTCTCACCAGCCTTGAAAGTAAAGTTCTCAAATTGTTGCTTCAAGAGATCCTTCTTGTTCTCTTGGGTTCCTTGGATCCTTCATACATAAGCTTCATGCATCCCATAAATCTTTAGCAGTCTTGCACTTCTTGAAGCCTCTGTAGATGGAGTTGGGGAGAGTAGTTTGGAGAGAAGTCATAGCCCTTTGATCTAGCTCTATTCTCTTCCTACTTCTTCTGAGTAATCATCAACATCTTTTGGAATGATATGATTACCAGTGGCAGAAGTAGTGCTTGGTATGAAAGGACCATTGACAATGGAGTACCACATCCTTGAATCTTGACACTTGATGAAGCCTTCCATTCTAGTGCACCATGTGTCAAAGTCTTCAGGGGTGATCAGTAGGGACTTGGTCATGGTACCAGTTTCCATATCAGCCTTGGAAAGAGCGGCCATTTGAGTGAGTGGTTTGTAGTGAGGAGTGAAAAACATGTTGATTTGGATGGTAAGATCTCACAATCAAGAGCCTAGAGCTCTGATACCAATTGCAGGATCATGTGTTGGTCACTCAACAGATGGTTTTTCTCTTAAACTCACCTTGAACAACACTCAGCAAGAGTCTATAAGAGTTGATCACAATATAACAAGTAACAGGCAGTAAATAAACACAAGATGTAAATTTTCAAGGTACTTTTATATATTGCTTCTCAACTCAAAGGATTACAAGACTCTTGGACTCAAATCACTTATCTAATGAGTTACATGGAGAAGATATATATAATACTACCTACAGCCGGATATACTTTGATACCAGCTAGAAACCTCTAACCTAACATCTATACTACAAGACTCTAGGTGAGGTCTTTCAGACATTTTGCCTGAGAGTTGGTAGTCAGGACATGTCCCTAACTTACCTTTTGTCACCAACTAAAGTTGGTAACATGTACTATCATAAAAAGGTGAATAGTAGAATAAAGTATGGTCAATAACATGGCTCTTTAAGAAGATGCCATGCTGTATCAGAGGTCTGCAGCGGACTGTCAGGGACCATACTTATATCTACTGGACATAGCAATGTCTTCCGAAGGATAAAAATGCTTCGGAAGAATAACTTCTTCCGAAGCCACTTATACTTCGGAAGACTGCTTCTTCCAAGGCTTGGAGTCTTCTTTGTCTTCGGAAGCAGACTTTGTCTTCAGCTCTTTCATCAGACTTTGTCTTCGGAAGTAGACTTTGTCTTCAGCTCTTTCATCAGACTTTGTCTTCGGAAGCTCAGACTTTGTCTTCAGCTCTTTCATCAGACTTTGTCTTCGGAAGCTCAGACTTTGTCTTCAGCTCTTTCATCAGACTTTGTCTTCGGAAGCTCAGACTTTGTCTTCAGCTCTTTCATCAGACTTTGTCTTCGGAAGCTCGGACTTTGTCTTCAGCTCTTTCATCAGACTTTGTCTTCATAAGCTCAGACTTTGTCTTCAGCTCTTTCATCAGACTTGTGTCTTCGGAAGATAGTCTTCAGCTGTTTCAGCTGTTGTCTTCAGCTGTTGCCTTCAGCTGTTGACTTCAGCTGTTGCCTTCAGCTGATATCTTCAGCTGATGTTCTTCAGACTCTCGGAAGATCTCATGCTTAGCTTCGGTAGCCTTTGAATGTAGCACCAAGATGACTATGTGAAGTGGCTTTGGTTGCACCAGCCTTATCATGACCCAACACTCTAGGACCAACGAGGACCATGAAGGGCATCTACGATTAATCTTGGAACTATTGAAGAATGAGCAACTGTACGCTAAATTCTCCAAGTGTGACTTTTGGATACGCGAAGTGCAATTTCTAGGTCACATTGTTAATGAGAAGGGTATACATGTTGATCCTGCCAATACTGAAGCGATAAAGAATTGGACTATACCTAAAACACCAAATGAGATAAGGCAATTTCTGGGATTAGTAGGGTATTATCGACAATTCATAGAGGGATTTTCTGAGATTGCACAACTTCTCACAGCCTTGACCCACAAAGGAACGGTGTACAAATGGGGTGAAAGTCAAGAGGCGGCTTTTCAGCTATTAAAACAGAAACTCTGTAGTGCGCCGATACTGGCACTGCCAGAGGGAACAGATGATTTCGTGGTGTATCGTGACGCGTCCATTCAAGGATTGGGTTATGTCCTGATGCAGCGAGATAAGGTGATAGCTTACGCCTCGAGACAACTAAAAGTTCACGAGAAGAACTATACCACCCATGACTTAGAATTGGGTGCAGTGGTTTTTGCCTTAAAGATTTGGAGACATTACTTGTACGGTACCAAATGCACTATCTACACCGATCACAAGAGTCTTCAGCACATCTTTGAGCAAAAGGAGTTGAATATGAGGCAATGACGTTAGGTAGAACTTCTGAATGATTATGATTGAGCTATCAAGTACCATCCTGGAAAGGCAAACGTAGTTAAGGAAGCACAGATAGAAGCATTGAAAGCAGAAAACAGTGGTTCTGAGTCATTACGGGGAATGGATAAACAATTGGTAGTGAAAGAGGATGAAATTCGGTACTTCATGGATAGACTTTGGGTGCCTGTCTATGGAAATCTGAGGGAGTTAGTTATGAGTGAGGCACACAAGTCTAAATACTCTATACATCCTGGATCTGACAAGATGTATCATGACCTAAAGGCGCACTATTGGTGGCCTAATATGAAGGCGGATGTAGCTATGTATGTGAGCAAGTGTTTAACCTGCTCGAAGGTAAAGGTAGAATACCAAAAACCATCCGGACTGTTACAACAACCCGAGATACCAATGTGGAAATGGGAACAAATTTCCATGGATTTTATTACTAAGTTACCCCGGACTAGTACTGGTTGTGACACAATATGGGTTATTGTGGTCCGCTCACTTCCTTGCAATTAAGGAAACTGATAAGATGGAGAAACTAACCCGGCTGTATCCTAAGGAAATCATTTCAAGAAACGGTGTACCGATCTCAATTATCTCTGATCGCGATGCTCGTTTCACGTCACACTTCTGGCAATCGCTACAGAAATCTCTGGGTACACGATTGGATATGAGTACTGCTTATCATCCACAGACTGACGGCCAGAGTGAGCGTACCATACAGACTTTGGAGGATATGCTACGTGCTTGTGTGATTGATTTCGGGAACAATTGGGAAGTTCACCTACCCTTGGTGGAATTTTCCTATAATAACAGCTATCACACTAGCATACAGGCAGCACCTTTCGAGGCTTTGTATGGAAGAAAGTGTCGATCACCGGTTTGTTGGGCTGAAATTGGTGATAGTCAACTAACGGGTCCCGAACTAATACATGAAACCACTGAGAAGATCGTGCAGATACGGAACCGTATGGCTGTAGCGCGAGATAGACAGAAAAGTTATGCTGACAAGAGACGGAAACCTCTAGAGTTTCAAATTGGCGACAAGGTCTTATTGAAAGTCTCACCGTGGAAAGGCGTAGTTTGGTTTGGTAAGCGAGGAAAGCTGAATCTGAGGTACGTTAGACCATTTGAGATATTAGAAAGAGTAGGTCTAGTGGCCTATCGACTAGCCTTACCTGATTCACTGAGTGGAGTCCACAATGTGTTTCACGTTTCAAATCTGAAGAAGTGCCTATCTAACGAAACACTAATTGTACCACTAGAGGATGTTCAAGTGGATGAACAATTACGCTTTATCAAAGAACCAGTCGAGGTAATGGATCGTGAGGTGAAAACACTTAAGCAAAGCAAGATACCCATAGTCAAATTTCGTTGCAACTCGCGACGTGGACCGGAATTCACGTGGGAATGTGAAGATCAAATGAAGCTTAAGTACCCTCAACTATTCGAGACGATGCCTGCAGACAAAGGTATTGATTTAAATTTCGGGACAAAATTTCTTTCAACATGGGGATGATGTGACAACTCATCCAAACTCACTCGATTTCGATTTTGTGTACCAATGCAGTAGACCAGTGATGGAATACTCTCACCATGTGATGGAACACTCTCACCATGTAACGCAATTTTCGGGACGAAAATTCTTTCAACATGGGGATAATGTGACATCCGGTAATTTTCCGTTACCAAACTCCGTTAGTTCCGTTAAGTTTTGCATACACGTGCCGTAAGCACACACTAGTTGTCGTTTGGCGTTGGTGACCTAATAATAATTAATAATGTTAAATTAATAATAATCTACTGGACTAGAGGATTATTGTGTTATGCTTATGTGTTTACGCGATTTAAATGTTAACGATGAATTTTATCGCGTAACGTGAAAACGCGTGTGTTAATACATATGTCTTGTGTTTTTATAAAATAAAAACATATAAGTGTTACCATTAGTTATATGTTTATATTATTAACTCAAAGACACCTTACAAAGAGTCTAAAAGCTTAGATTTTATAAAATACAAATGCAAGGGTTAAAAGGGTAAATACGATTAATTAAGCTAAAACAAAACAAAACCCTAGCCCCCACCCTCCCATTCGATCACGACTTCATCCCCTCTCCCTCTCCCTTTGCGAATTCAGCCAAGACAAGCACAATTCATTCGATTTTGATTGTTTGCAAGCCATACAACAAGTTAGCAAAATCAAACATTGTTCCTTTACAACAATTAAGGTTAGTTTTGATGTTTTTGTGGGTGTTCTTGATAAAACCGAAACCCTATCTGCGAATTAGAGACTCATGGTGCTGAATTTTGATCAATTGATGATGTTAACATGTTAGTTAGGTTGTATAAATGTTGTTTAACGTTGATTATGCAAGAAAACTACGCTTTTGATTGGTTGTTCATACTTTTTGATGAAGATGAACCCTAATTTCGAATTTGGTGATGATAATGTGAAATTGATGATTGTTAGGTGAATGTATGATGATTAGTAGGTTGTATGAATGCTAGGAACATGGATCATGCAAGAAATTGATGAATTAAGGGTTTTGTTCATAGGTTACTAATAATAGTAACTTTATTTTGCATGTAACGTTGAATTGGTAATGTATTGATGTTATGGATGTGTTTATGATGTTGATTAGGTGCTAGATTGTTGATATGAATGCTAGAAAACTTAGAATGAATGCTGTTGTTCATATCTTGCCAAAAGTAGAAACTTTTTAGATATGAATTGATGAATTATGTTAGTTTGATGTTGTTGATCATGTATGGATGTTGCCATGAACTTGAAATAGTATATTATTGATGAATTGTATATACATTGGGTGTTTAGTAGATTTTGGGATATACTTTCCCAAAGGGAAACTTTATTTTTGATGAACATTGGATATTGGGAATTGGACATGATCCTGACGTTAGGATCATGCTAGAATGATTGTTGTGGACGCCTAACATGATAGAACCTGTTAATTAGGTTGCATGGAATGTTTATTTGGTTATGTGTGATTTATGTACTTTGATGGTCATGTATGGTATTGAATGTTGATTAGTAACTAGGACATCATGTTTGGGACTGGAAATCGATCATATTGATGTATGTTGTATGTAATGGACATGCTGAATGTGTTATGGTTAGTATGGATGATTATTTGGTAAATTATTTGTTTTAACTCGTATATGCTAATTCATGGTTATAGGTCATATAAGTAGGTTATGCATGATTTGACCTTTATATGATGCACTAGTTGTGTTATGGATACACTGAGTATGCTAGATGTTAAGGACTTACATAACTTGTATGATATGTACATAGTATGATGATTTAAGCAATGCATTGGGAATGTAGCACCATATGTGATTCATTGGAATGTTAACCATGTATGATATATGCTCATGTCTGTTTAAATGGTTTACAACACATAATGTCACCAATGGGTCAAACGGGTCAACTGGGTCAAACATGTCTATTCTTCTAAAACCTTGAGTCCTTGGTTATAGTGCACTTAGGGTTTCACATATTCTCTGTTTACACATACTCATGTACTTACATGATCTAGGTAACCTCTGAGGGTTGACTGTCCACTCTTTTCTTTCAAGTAAACTCTAAGTACTCATTACGCATATCAGGTGAGTTCATGCCCCACTGTTTACTTAACCTCTTTTGGGGGTGATAGCATACTGGTAACTTTACAAACGCTTTATATATTTAAGATGTGTATGATATTAATAGTGCTGTTTACCATGATAAAGTCCTCACACTTTCGAATTGTTAATATTGAATAGCGGGGAAACTTGGGTAGTACTATTGGTCTGACGAGCCCCACCTGTGTGACTCGAGGTCAACCGGGTGCAAATTGTCCTATGAACATTTCACGACCTGGTAAGTCGTGACAGGAGGCAAACATATCACAGTCAGCTTCAATTGCAAAATCACTATGAATTAATATCTATTGTTAATAGACTAGCTATCTGTTACAGTACACATGCTTATATATATCACAAATGTTAAACTGTTATGTTTAAACGCAAACTCTTGAACTCACCAACCATTGTGTTGACTTTTTAGTATGCTATTCTCAGGTCGATAATCCAGATTGCCAGTAGGAGCACCGCACGAGTCAAGCATGCATTCTAAGACTTAAACAATAACACATTTGCTTGTCTTTACATTTTGGGTTTTTAAACAGTTGGTTTGGCGCATGTTTTGCCATGTTATACATTTTTATATTTGGGTTTGTCTTATTTACAATACGCTTCCGCACGATTTTTAAAGTTTGACTTGTGGTTTGTTTTATTTTAAACGTGGCATATAGAGTCGTTCCGAGTAACTATTGACTGTGATCCTGGTTTGTTCACACGTCTCGCGGTAAAACTCCGCACGTGGATTTTGAGGGTGTGACAATACATTTGTTCTAAATGTTTGTTAAAAATAGCTTTTAAAGTTTGACTATACATTGGGTTACGAACTTCTAAATCCAAATTAAAAGTATTTTATCAAGTAAAGTTTCAACCCCCGATATATTTAAACAAGGGTTTAAAGCAGCGGCACATGTAATAATGGGAGGCATTTCTTTAAAATAATTTATAAGTTTTTCTTTCATTTGGTGAAGTACTAACGGACTCGTTGGGTAGTAAACTCCAGAAAGACACGTAGTTGCGTTTTTAAAAATTTGAAGCATTTTTGTTACTTCTTCGATAATGGCCCAACCTGATGGATGGTAAGAATTTGTCTTTCCCCGACTTACCAAACTATTATGAAAGGCTATTAAACTTTCTTTTTGTTCAATAGCATTTTCAAACATGTTATAAGTGGAATTCCATCGTATTGGTACGTCCCAATTCGGGCCTATACATTTAGTATTTGCGTCTTTACAAAACTTGTGATATTGGTATATCTTTGATTATTGCTAAAAATATCACGTAACATTCTTTTAAAACATCTTTAACAGTTTCAATCGTTTTTTAAACCGTCTTGAACGGCTAAGTTTATGATGTGCGCAACACATCGATTATGAAAAAACACACCCTCACACATTGGTTTATATTTTAATTTCAAATGATCTATCGCAAGAGTGTTATTTGACGCATTATCAAAAGATATAGAAAATATTTTATTTTCTAATTTATACGTTTGAATAACTTTATCAATAAGATAAAAAAATGTTTTGGCCGGTGTGAGGATAATCAAACAATTCAAACGCAATCGTACGTTTCATCATTTGCCACGAATCGGGTTCAACCTAATTGGCGGTGACACAAATGTACGAGTCCGGTGAACCGTGAGGTGTCGACCAAACATCACTAGTTAAGTTAACACCGGTTTGTAAATTTTCAAAATAAGATATTAATTCATTTTTAGCTTTTTTCATATTTTTAAACAATCTCTTCGAAGAGTAGCACGACTTACATTGGTGTAACATAGTTGGAGAGTTCGTTGAATAAGTCGAGTCAAACGTTCGTTGTCGAAATGTTTGAATGGCAAGCTTTCTTGAATTACAAAATGCGTCATTTGCTTCCGAACCGCATCAACGTTATAAGCCCAAATATTTCCTTCGTTTGTCATCGAAGCTTGACCTTGAGAAGGTTCACCTTTTAACGCTTTACAATATTTATATGAAATATGGTTTTTCAACATTGTGTTCGTATCTTTTTTGAAAAACTTATGACAAAACTTGCAACTAGCCTTGTTTGGACGGCTAGCCATTTGAAATAAATCGTAATTGCACCATATTTCGGGGTTCCTATTCGTAGGAAGGATTGCTACCACCACGTAGCTTGAAGACGCTTCACAACCAACGGATGATTGAGCACTTGATGAAGCCATTTGAGAGGTTTTTTATGAGAGCGTTTAAAACGAAAGTATTTGTGAGAGCGTTTTTGAGATTTTTAAGAGTAGAGAGTGTTATAAGTTGTTATGATTCAACCAAAACATCAAATACATATATATACTAACTTAGTGGGGGTATAATGGTAAAAAAAACATCAAAAAAAGGGTCAAAAAATGAAAAAAACGGCTATATAGCCGTTAGCCAATGGTAACCGGTTTGGAAAACCTTGTTTAAAACCGGTTTGAAAACTGGGTCGAGAAACCGGTTTGGAACCGGGTTGGAAAACCGGTTTGGGACCGGTTTTGAACCGGTTCGGGTTGGAAACCGGTTGTAAATTTGAAATGGAAAACCGGGGGAGGAACCGGTGGTTCGGGCCAGTTTCGGACCGGTTTGGGCCCCAAACCGGTTTCGGTTTTTCCAGCTGAACATGTTTCCGACCCGGTTTTTTTTGGCCACCTCTACTTCACATGGGTGAGTTACCAGATCCGGAGACAAGAGACTGGATCTTGTTTCTATGGCAGAGGTGAGAGAGAGCCCAGAGGGTACTGGATTGATGGGACTTGGGTATGGAGCCCATGAGATATTGGGCTGGGCCGGTGTGCTCAACTAATTACAAACATTTACAATGCTGCACACACATGGGCTGCAGGCCTCACCCTCTTAAAACTTGCAAGTTGCCACTAGGCCCACTACTAACTACACTAGTGTTCGATTTATTTTCGGAACTAGCTTTTTTGTTAGCATTTTCAATGGTTTATGAGTTTTTAGTTTTTGCATTTAGTGATTTTTGTGTTATATATATTTTTAATTCTGATTTAAAGGTTTTGACTTGAAGAATTGAAGGTATGTAACTAGTAATTGGGACTTTTGGATGATATACAACATTCAGTGAAGAGAATTGTTTTAACATAAGAAAGGAAAACGTTTATAGAAGTTTGTAACATTGTCACACAATATAGGTTCTTATGTTATTAATATTAAGAAACGATCTTATTTGGTCTGATTAGAGACGGAATTTAAATTAATATGAAAATAAAACTGTTTGTTCCGGTATGTAAGAAACCATCAATTTGAAAAATAAAAATGTTCATAATAACAAACATAACCAGTTTAGATAGTTTAATTGGTTTAAACTCAAGCATCAACACCTGTAAGGAAGAACGTGACGAGACGTGTTGAAATTAAGTTGTTAATGAATATTCAAATTTATCATGGTTATCGACGAACATTCAATTAAAATAATTTAATGAATAAATAAGTAAAAATAATGTGATAGTGAGACCAAGCAGTTGCACAACTTATATCTCAATCAGCTTGAACACTAAACATTTGTAAAAATAAAAACACGTTACATAACCAAATTTTAAAAACTTAAACATTAAAACAAACATATTTTTTAGAGTAAATTACTCTTTTCGTCCCTGTGGTTGGTCATTATAACGCTTTTAATCCAATAGTTTAAAAACGCCCGATTTAACCACTGTGGTTTAAATTCTGTCACAATCAGGTCCACTTTTGTAACGCCGTCCACTGTGGCCGTTAGTCAACCCACATGTGCCCCTCACGTGAGGGGCATTTTAGTCTTTTTACGTCAAATTCTTACCCCCTTCCATTTCCTTCCATATATTTAAATCCACTGTGGCCGTTAGTCACCCACATCGCAGTCGATTTCTCATCTTCTTCCTTTCTTTCTCTCTGGTACATCAAGAACCATGGACAAGCAGAAAGTGGTTATGTGTTGTTGTGGTTCTCCAACCTATATTCGCACGTCATGGACATCAGCAAACCCTGGTCGTCGTTTCTACTGTTGTGCAAGCAAGGTAGGTCGATTCTAGGTCAATTCTTCACACTATCCTAGTTGTAGGTCAAATCTACTGTTGTGATTATGCTTTTGGCGTAATTTTTCAGGGATCAAGTTGTGGATTTGTTGCATGGAAGGATCCTCCAATGTGTCCAAGAGCAGCTGAAATAATACCTGGACTTTTGAAAAACATGAACAAGCAGGAAGAAATTGCAAAAAGTAATGCCAGTGAAATTAGGAAACTAAAAGTTGTTTTAGTTGTTAGTTGGGTGTTGTTCATCATGTATTTTGTTTTCTAAATGACCTAAAAGCTTGTAAAGGTCATTAATTTCCTATGTACTGGTTTATTTTGGCAATATAATGAATCCTTCATTTAGTAAACCATATTGTTCATTACATAATGCATTAACAATAGTTTTAATCAACATCACCATGACCATAAACTGCAGTACCCAGTTTACCATAAACTGCACTAACAAAATTTAATTAAAATATTAAAGCTGCACATAAAATGCAGTACCCAGTTTACCATATAACAAAAGGTGACCATTATTCTTGTAAACAACAAAACCATTACCATAAACTGCAGTACCCAAAATACATCATTGTTCATTACAAACATAAGTCTACCATAAAAGTGTACCATTACAAAAGTCAACCATTTCACCCAAAATAGAATACCACATAAACCATTACAAACTACAAACATAAACCACAAAAGTCATTGTTCATTACAAACCATAATCTGACCATTCAAGTAGCTGCTTGTGAAGAAGGCTGACCATCATCTCCCTGTCCCTTGCATGACCTTGAGTTATGACCTTTTTTCTTGCACTTTGCACATGTGACTGTGTTACCAACTCTAACCATCTTTCCACCCTTAACAACTGGTTGACTTACCTCCTCAGCACTCTTCTTTCTCTTTTTCTTTGGCCTCCCTACTTGTGTATGATGTTTTGGTGCAGTCAACTTTGTTGGGCAAGAAGATGGTGTCCACATATGTCTTCCATTAATTGGGTCAACTGTGTTTGCATATACCTTCTTCCAGGTGTCTAACCAGTACACCTTAGACACCCAGTTCTCTGGAATACCAACCTCCATTCCATTCTGTGCCATATTCCATATCACTGCAACTGCATGCTTACATGGCATGGCAGTTAGCTCCCACTTCCTGCATGAACAACTTTTTTCTTCAACATTGACCACACATTGGTCCTGTGCAGGCCCACTTACCTGATATTTGCTCATACCATTCCAGATTACTAAGTATTTTACAGCCTCTGCCTTGATTGCTTCAAACAATTTTGTTGCATTTGGAGTCAAAGGCCCATCACACTTTGCTATTACCTTATGCACAGCCACTATCCTTCTCATTAAATACTCCCTGATGAACTCTAAACATGTAATAACAGGTTTGTCCCTACCCCCTAGTAGCTGCCTATTAAATACTTCACATAGATTATTTAAAAGAACATCACTAGTTGACCTTCCTGCATAAGTTTAATAAGGATTATTACCATTGTCATTAGTGAAACAGGTGAGATCATGCAGTGTTATTTGCATTGTTATTAAATAAGGTAAAGAGTAAAATACCACTGAAATGGGATCTGGACCAATGCTTTGCTGGTATTTCTTTCAACCACTCATGTAAAGCAGGATCCAGGTTGTGTACATCTTTCATGGCCTTTGTAAAATGGGGTATTGTTAATGCACTTGCACACCTCCATAGCATGTTCTTGTACAAATTGCCCCTCCACCTTAACTTCATGTTTTCATGTATATGTCTTAAACAAAACCTGTGTTCAGCACTGGGAAACACTGTTTTTAAAGCTGGTATAATGCCCTAGCATATCAATAGATAATGTTAGTATGTAATTGTATTGGAATAAATAGATAAATAGATATATAAAAGTTAAACATTTATTTACCTTTTGCCTATCACTAATAAAAGTGAAATTGGAACTGGATGTCAGATCTAGGTCATCACCTAAACATTCTAAAAACCATGTCCAAGAGCTTGTAGTTTCAGCCTCTACTAGAGCATAAGCAACAGGGTAAATTCCATTATTTGAATCTATCCCAACTGCAGTCAAGATTTGTCCAGGGAATGGACCTTTCATAAAACACCCATCTAACCCTAGCAGTTCCCTCCCACAAATCTTAAACCCTGTCTTCAAAGCCCCTATGCATACATATATCCTCTTAAATTACCTGGTTTCACTAGATGGATTGCATTCTCTTTCAACATCAATTTTAATTATGGTACCTGGATTTGCCCTGATGACTTCATCACAATAATCTCTCAACAGTTCATACTGAGCTCTATAATCACCCTCAATCTTATGGATTGCCATGTTCTTTACCCTGAACACCTTCTGTCTTGATACTTGAATCTCGAATTTTCTTTGAATTAGCTCTTGGACTGCCTTTAACAGGATGGTTGGGTTTACAGTAATAGTTGGTTCCAATTCTCGGGCAAGGACACTGACTGTGCACAATCTAACCTCTCTGGTTTGAAGACAACTGTGAGCATTGATGAAGGTCTTCACTATCCATGTTTCTTCTTTGTTATGATTTGTAATGTGCAGTTTCCAAGGATAGGTAGGGGACATTAAAGGTTTCCTCTTTTTAGGTGTCCTAACTTCCTTGTTTGACCCACCAACATTAGAATCTTTGGATCCACTTGCCTCTTGTGAATTTACATCCTTGCCCTCACTTGATAATGAAGGATTTAACCCCTCACACACCACACGATATCTACTATGGTCATTTCTTACAATCTTCAGTTGTCTTCTACTAGAAATAGCATACTTCAAAACCGATTGCTTTACCTCATGCCTATTTGCAAATGTTTGCCCAACATAGAAAATTTCATCACCTAAGTGGATCTCTTTACTCTTTTTTTCCTATATTTTCTCAATGCACTTTTCAAGGGAGGTTCATTGTCGTCTTCATCACTTAGGCTATCAAAATCATTCAAGTCCACTTCAATGTTTTCTTCAATGTCTTCACTCTCCTGCCCCAAAGGTTCTTCATCCCTAATATCATTGTCAACAAATGCTCTATATTCCTCCATGTCTACTCCAACATCATCAATTATATTGTCTGTGTCTACTATATAATCCGAATCCTCACTTTCAGTACGTTCACCATGCTCACTATCATCCTCAAATAGGTCCTCATCTCCAATTGGATGTTCATCTTCAAGGCCACCATGCTCTACATTCTCAAACTGAAACACATCATCCATAGTAACATCATCTTCAATCACATCATTTTCAGCAAAATGTTGTGACCCTTGTTCAATAGATTCATTCACTAACCCTTCCACAACTGATTCATTTTGACCCAAATGTTATGACCCATCTACAAATGCTTCATTAAATGACCCCTCTACAACTGATTCACCATGCCACTCTAATGCTAGCCTCTTCCTACAAGCTTGGGTGATTTCTTGTGTATTCCTTCTAACCTCAGAAGGTCCTGGTTCAATCAACTCCTCAATTATAACATTACTTTTGACAGGCGATATGAAATATGTCTCCACAGTTGTGTTCCCATGCTCGGTGTATACGTCCATTACTTTGAATTTCTCAACATATTTTAAGAAATTGAGCACATCAGTATCATTTCCTAGGGCCCTCAAACCAAAGTCTAAATCTTGCTCAGGAATCTTATAATGATAGTAAATTATTTCATCATGAGGATACCCTAATTCTTGAATCATTGCATTTACCTCAATAACAGAAAACTCATCAGAATCCACCAAATCAACATAACCTACCTGTCCGTTGATATACTTTCTTCCAGGGGATTTGGTGAATTTCCCTCCATGATGAAACTTCAGTGTGAACAAACTAGGGTTTCCACCTAAATATAAAATCACAAATATTAAAAACAAGACATATAAACTACAATGGTTACTAAAATAACTAAAATGTGAAACTGAACACTCACCATAGAGCTCATAGGGATTAACATGCTCGCCTTTAGAACGAACATACCAAAGCGTGAGCACCATTGCATCAAACGATTGCAATATTCAATGGTTGAAGCTTGAAACTTGATCTTTGAAAATTTTTTACTATCAATTACAGTTTTGGATGATGGAAGTCCGATCGTTGGTGTTTTTGTTGAGGTAGAAGAAACCATGTATGATGAAAGTTAAAAAATATCGAAAGGTGGAAGGGTAATATGGAAAGGGGGTAAGAATTTGACGTAAAAAGACTAAAATGCCCCTCACGTGAGGGGCACATGTGGGTTGACTAACGGCCACAGTGGACGGCGTTACAAAAGTGGACCTGATTGTGACAGAATTTAAACCACAGTGGTTAAATCGGGCGTTTTTAAACTATTGGATTAAAAGCGTTATAATGACCAAACCACAGGGACGAAAAGAGTAATTTACTCTATTTTTTATTATTAGAGGATGCATAAATGCCATAAGTAAAAAAGTTAACTATTAGTCTTCTGAATCCGTGATGTTTAAGTTTGTTAAACTTTCAATGTATTCTACAAGATCATATCAAAGTAAAAAAAAGTCGGTGTCAAAACAACTTATGAGACCAAAAACATTTGATTTTAAACCAACTTCATTTCATTAAAATATATATGTATATATAAGGCCATGTTTAGGGGAAAAAGACTCTATATTTAGCATTTTTCTAAAAAAATTACTAGCACAAGTTCTTTGAAAAAAAAATCAAAGTTGCCCGTAAATTAAGTATTTGATTAAACAAAAAAATAATACGCGTTGTTGCGATTGGTGGTCTTATTAAATATTGAATGCGAATTCATGGCTTTGCATCTTTCTCCCTGGATTCACACAATCACACATAGGTTCATGGACTCGATATCAAACCCGTGATCACTACTCGCTTTAACAACAGCATGTACCTGTTGGAACTCACAACCCGACCCGCAATGCAAACTGGGTACTGAGCCCAAACCCGTTTAAAATGAAATTGGTTCATCACTTTTGGTCAAAACTAGTTTTTGTTGGAACCAGTTTTTTTAGAATAAAATGATCAGTTTAATTAAGAACTAGTTTTAGTTTGAAACTAGGTTTTATACGTGGTTTGGCCAGATTAAACACAAGTGGTTACAAACAGGTTTCAAACCTACTGAAAGGGTCAGTTTCAATCCGTCCTCAATACTGATTCTATAGAAGGGAAGAATATGGGACATTTATTCTCCTGATTTATTGTTCCAAGAATAGTGCTCCACTATCATTCCAAGAATATTGCTCCAGGATTAATTATTTCCATTCCTTTTTTATTTCCTATTATTATGCATTGCTTTTGTTATTTAAGGACTATCTTCTGTCTTTGTATTCATCTTGAAAAGAGCTATCAATAAAACAAAAACAAGAACCATAACAGTTTGTTATGGTATCAGAGCGGTCTTTTTGAAGATCCTCCGATCCAAACCAAACCCTATCAATGGCAGGTGATAATGATAAATCAACGGGCAAGACCAAAGGAGGAATCGATCATGATTCTCCTTACTACCTCCATCCTTCCGATTACCCAAGGCAGATGCAACGCAGATTGGTCTCAGGAAATGCTCAATTTTCTGTTCGCCAAAATAAGGTTGGCTTCATCAACCGCAAGATCAAGAAACCGTAAGAAGAATCATCTGACTACATGCCTTGGATGAGATGTGATGCTATGATCAAAGGATGGCTACATACGGCTATGGAAAAGGAAATCAGAACCAGTGTAAAATATGCCATGACGGCTCGTGAAATCTGGGTCGATCTAAAGGAGCGCTTCGGGAAGGTTAGCGCACCTAGGGCGTATGAGTTAAAGCGATCACTCACGACCACCAAACAAGAAGGAACGTCTGTCTCGGCTTACTATACGAAACTTCGCGGGATATGGGATGAAATTCAAAGTGTTCTGCCGGTCCCAAAATGTGAATGTAGTGGTTGTATTTGTGAAACAGGAAAGAAGCTTCAAGAACTAAAAGACAATGAGAGGCTTTATGAGTTCTTACTTGGTCTGGACGCGGAGTTCGGGACTATTAGAACACAGATCCTCGCCACGAATCCTACACCATCCCTTGGGAACGCTTACCACCTCGTGACCGAGGATGAGCAACAGCGTGCCATTACAGGAACCAATAGGCCCTCGTCTCAATCGGTCGCCTTCCAAACACATGTTCCTGCCAGGCGTGATCCTAATCAGCCCCAAAATCGTCCAAAACAGAAAGACGTAAAAAGGAGCAGCAGTGAATCGGTGGAACATTGTACCTTTTGTGGTAAAGATGGGCACATCAAGGATGGTTGTTTTAAACGCATAGGTTACCCAGAATGGTGGCCGGGAAAAGGTAAGCAGGACAAGCCCAAGACGTTGGCAGCGTATGTTGAAGGAGAAAAGAGTCCAATTGCAGGATTAAGTGATTCTCAATACCAACAATTTGTGAAGCTTTTCGGGAACAAAGATTGTGCTAGCATAGAAGAAAACGGACCCAAAGTTTAACATCGCGTATTTTCATTAAAAAAGTTAATTTTTGTAAACAATTAAATTTAAAATGTTGACGTTAATAATTACAATAATCATAATATAATAATAATAATAATAATAATAATAATAATAATATAATAATAATAATAATAATAATAATAATAATAATAATAATAATATAATAATGACAATGATTTATAAAAAAATAAATAAAAATAAAAAATAAATAAATATTTAAATCAAGTGCAGGGGGTGTTGTTGTAATTATGAAACTTAAAAACTAAGTTTTGACATAAAATAATAAACTATGCAAAGCTCAGGGACCATTTGTGTAAATTGAAAAATTAAATTTGCTTTCTCTCTCTTCTCTCTCGACTTCCCGGCAACCGTCCGGCCACCGCCGGCCAACGGCTCCGGCGAACCCCAAACCACCTCAAACTCGATTAAATTACTCCAAACCGGTCCCATTGTGATCGTGGGTCAGATTCGAATCCATCCACATACTTTAATCATTCGGTATACAGCTCACACAACCACTCCTCGATCCACTTTATTCCACTGCGATTACAGCTCAAAAGAACCCACTCAACCACTTTTATAATCAAATTAACTATACCTAATCGAACCTTTATCTGTTTATAAGTAAATGCAACACTCAATTTCATTTGAAACACACACAAACATCGTTTCTGATCACCCTCTTGTCGTCGACCTGCAACTCCAATCAAAACCCCATCTCCGAATGATTTTAAATGGAACTAATAAGGGGCTTTTATTCACGATCATCATACGAAGCTAACCTCAAGTTTAATTCGATTATTATCACTGTTTGAGCATCATTCGATTGGCACCTCTGTCGCGGATCTGTTCTTGACGATTTCATCACCAAATCGAACACTATATAGGTAATTGAACATACATACATACTCGATTATACACGGGCAATCAAAGCCCTATGATTATTACAGTAAACATCATCAAATTGGGGATCGATTTGGGTTGATTCGATCTAGGGTTCATATTGGGTTTGGGGAGAAACGGCTTAAACAGCTTATAACCAATTAGAACCCAAACCAAACGCGGCCACGGCCCTTTGGTTCACTGGTTCTTGCGCTCCATTTCAAACAGGAGGTCCCGGGTTCGACCCCGGGCACCTACACACATTTTTTTGGGGTCTTTTTAAGCTTTAAAAATTCCAAAAAATTCTAGAAATTATAAAAAATGTTTTTGCAAACATTAATAATTTTTAAAACCATATAATTATTTTTCTGAAATTTATTTTGATATTTATTTATTTATTTTATAAATTTTTTAAATAAATAACAAATCTAGTTTAATTTTTATAAAATTAGACTGTAAATAACGGTTAAAAATCACTAAATAATTATTAGATTAAATAATATTTATGTAATATTATTTAAATCATGATTATCTCAATCAAACATAAAAGTTTTGTATCTAAATTTTTCCAAAAACATTTTCATTTCTTTTAATCATCTAAATAATTAATTATTTTAATTAATTATCATATAATTAGTTAATAAAATTAATTATTTGTTTTTCACACTAAACCAAACGATTACGCGTATTAACATATTTATTCCTATTAAATTCTAAACGTAATCACATTCAATAAAATTTATTTTATTTAGTTATGGACATTCAAACTAAATAAAAATTAGTTTATTTAAACTACCATTCAAGACCTAATGGAAATCCTAATACATTCCCAAATTCCCAAATCATTACTATTCTAATTCGAGAACACCGTTCCTTAGGTTAATCGTAAGGAAATCGTTGGTGTCTAATCTATCACATCCAGATTCTAGTCTCATCAATCAAGTGAGTATTCATATCCCCTTTTATATCATTTCTTATTTGGGGGAAATCATGTGATACAATATATTCAATCATGATATTCTATTGTTATTTCATTCTAAATTCAATTCAAGACAGGTTATGTTATTACTTGCAATTATGTGAACATACTATGATAAACTGGACGACAGTAAAACCCTAATTCAATCAATCAATCAATCCTGGTATCAATGGTAGATCTACTGGTTTGGATAACCCACCCCATATGAATAGTCGAGTGGTGATTGTGCCAGAGGCAGGAGTTAATCTATGGTGTATGTGTGGAGTCTATTATATGCAAGTGTCAAGTCAAGGGGTTGTTATTGTGTCGGTTTATCTATATGCTTTACTAATGCAATATAAGTCTTAACGTTACCTTGTGAATTGGATTATTCTCAATCAATCAATCAATCTATATGTATACTCAAAACTATGATTACTCACCAGCTAATTCGTTAGCTGACTTTATTTTCTCACATGATTTCAGGTTAAGCAAGTTAGTGGACTTCTACATGCTCATATAAGACCCGGACTTAGTCAAAACAAAAGACAATTACTATTTGTGACTTTAACTGTTGTATTTATATCTGTTAAATTCATGTTATCCAGTAATCTGATTTTAATATTACTTTCACTATTAGACAATCATGAGTTATGAACAATCAATCATTCCCTCGTCCGCTCCGATGATTCCGCCGTCAGTCGGGGTGTGACAGATTGGTATCAGAGCCATGGTTATAGGGAATTAGGTTATTAGAAATGGAATGACCTAGACTATAACTAAGTACCTTTACACATGAGTCCTCTCATGTATTTTATATGCATAGATAGGATTATATGTGCTTTACATGTTTATACTTGATTATGTGATTATATGCCTTATGTGATTCTTCTTATACTTTGAATCTTATCAATGTACACACGAATCTTAAATCATATTCTAAGGCATTGTGTGCCTAATTCAAGTGATTTCAAACTCCAAAACTCGATTGTTATTCATGGTTTTCAAATTCGTCAAAGTCTGTGTCTTACAACTTGAAACATGCTATGCTGGAAGAGTGGGATGCCTGTATCTCGGGGTGTTCTGTCTAGGCAAGGTATTCGTATAAATCCAAATCAACCGATGGATCTGTCTACCTTACCTGGGAACCCTCAGGATGAGTATCTGCTTATAGGTACGCATGTCTTCAATGAGGTTGTGTTAGACATAACACTTTGATTAGTCAACGTATTCGCTTTGATTTACGAATCAAACGATTACACACGGAACATCTCATTGTTATTATGCCAAATTCCCGATTGTCGTTTTCATGTGGTATAACTCCTATTATCCAATTCTCATAAAATATCTTAATGATATTCCAGAATGTCTTCTCGTCAAATCCGTTCACGGTCTAGAAACTTTGGTCGTAAGATTTCTGCTATTGTAGCACGTGAAGTTACTGCGGTCATCCCAACTCTACTTACCCATTTGAACCAAAGCAACAATGTTGTTCAAAACCCAACTACACCAAACCCACCTCAAACTTGTACTTACAAACATTTCAGTTCTTGCAACCCCACTAAGTTCAGTGGAACTGAAGGAGCTACCGGATTACTACAGTGGTTCGAAAGCATCGAGAACACTTTCCTAAACAGTGAATGCCCTGAAAATCTGAAAGTCCGATATGCCACAAGTGTTCTTCAGAAACGCGCACTTACTTGGTGGAACGGAAAGAAACGAACCCGTGGAACTGAAACTGCTCTAGCCTTAACATGGGCTGAAGTTAAGGAGCTCATGACTAAAGAGTTCTGCCCAAGGAATGAAGTCCGGAAACTGGAAGCTGAGTTCTGGGAGTTAACCCAAGACAGTGGTGAGAACCTAGCATACACTAACCGATTTCACGAACTGAGCCTTTTGGTACTGCATCTTGCTACCCCTACCTCCCGAGCCATCGAGAAATACATTGGTGGACTACCCATGCAGATTCAGGATACGGTGCTAGGAAGGAATCCTTCAACACTAGAAGATGCTATCAGGCTGGCTGCACAGTTAACCGATAATCATGTGAAAGCTGGTTCTTTGACCAGAAAAGGGTCGAAGAAAAATACCGATAAACTTCTTAACAAAACCGTCAAATCCGACCAAGCCGAGCTTTCCAAGAACAAGAAGAGGAAGGCTCAATCTCAAAACTTTAAGGTAATTTCCCCTGCTGTACCAATTAATCAAGTCCCTCCAACTCGTCAACCAACAGTAAACAACCAATCGCTAATGAAAAAGTCATACGCTGGACCCTATCCGCAGTGTAACAACTGCAATTATCACCATCCCGCTAACATTCAGTGTCGTCAATGCACAAATTATGGTCGTTTGGGTCATACATTCAACGTGTGCAGGAGTGCTGCTAAAGCTCCAACTAATGCACCAGTCCACTAACATCCTCCTGCAATTACCCAGGGTCGTGCATGCTATCAATGTGGTGATCCGAACCATTTTCGCAATCGATGCCCTCAACTTGTCAGCCTGGTTCCTACGGCTCAAGGACGTGCTTTCAACATTAATGCTCAACAAGCTCAAGCCACCAATGATGTGGTGTTGAATAATTCTTGTCCTTGATTTCGTCTTCCTGATTCAATTCATGATTTGTAAACGTGATTTCCTTTTGTTACATTGATGTAATTTGAAAATTTCTAAATTTCTAATTGAGATATTTTTCCTTTCTTTGTTAAGTCGAACTTTGAACCGTTTGCACCGTGGGAGATGCAAGAGTTTGCAAGTCAACCTATGACTAAGGACACTCATATCTCTTAAATGATTCTAACTCATCAAAACAGGGGTGATTCCCTAACTTTGGTGATGATTCTTTATTCGTTTCAATAAATCATTTCCAATGATGTGTTTTATGAAATTTCATCCTCTGGATTAGGGTGATTTCCTTATCTCGAGGACTGACTTCAATTATTCACTTTGGAACTTACATTTCACAAATGACATGATCTTACCAAAATAGGATTGAAACCCATACTTTGGTGACAAATGTCAATCTTCGATTGTTTTCTTGTTATTATCAAGCTCAATCATCAAGATACGCATGAGATTCATACCTTGATGATAATTTCATTTGTAGGGATTGTATTTTCTCAAATGAAACGACCTCATCAAAGTAGGAGTGAATTCTGGATTTTGATGAAGAAGTCTATCTTATTATATTTTGTTTTTGTAAAAATTCATCGTTAAGTTAGGAGTGATTTCCCTTACCTTAATGGTGAGTTACCTCGTCTTATTTCTGTGGATCCTCAACAATGAGTTGAGATCGAACTTTTGATTGGTAAGTTAGTAGTCATACCTTGAGAGTACACCATCAAGTTAGGGGTGAAAACCATACCTTGAGGACTATTCTCATTTCTTGATCTCCAACTTACCATGGTTGTAAACAAGTGACGAGACACATGTAGTAACTTGAAAGGTGAAATAATGTTAGTGTTTTGACCTATCAAGCCAAAGCATGATCTCTGAACTTGAAAAGAGACCCGATCGCTTTAGGTTGATTTTGAGTCCAAGTTTGGAGCATTTAAATTCTTAAATCAATTTCTTTTCCTTTATTTTCATGTTTTGACTCGATCTAGCTACATCAAACCATTTATTCCTTATCTATCGACTTTCATTGTGAGTTATCATCAAAACCTGATTACGTGATGGTAGTCTTCCTAAACAATCTATTGTCAAGTAAAGATATTATCTCTGATCGTGATGGTCGCTTCATCTCTCGTTTCTAGAAAAGTCTCCAATCAGCCCTTGGAACTCAACTGAATCTTAGCACAGCCTATCACCTTTAAACCGACGGTCAGATTGAAAGAACGATACAAACCCTCGAGGATATGCTCCGGGCTTGTGTCATTGATTTCAGTGGATCGTGGGATTCTCATCTTCCGTTGATTGAATTCTCTTACAATAACAGTTACCAGACCAACAGATGGCATGAAGTTGGTGAATCACAAATTACTGGTCCGGAATTGATACAAGAAACAACCGACAAAATTCATAAGATCCGTGATAACTTGGTCGCTGCTAGAAATCGTCAAAAGCATTATGCTGATAAAAGACGTAAACCCATGGAATACAATGTCGGTGATCTCGTACTTCTTAAGGTATCACCTTGGAAGGGAGTGATTCGCTTTGGAAAGAAAGGGAAACTAGCACCTCGTTACGTGGGTTCATTCAAAGTGCTCGAGCGAATTAGGAAAGTGGCCTACAAGCTTGAACTACCCCAAGAACTTAGCAATATACCTCTGACGTTTCATGTTTCAAATCTCAAGAGATGTTTTGCCAACGAAAATCTCCACATTCCACTCGACGAAGTCCAGATTGATGAATCTATGCACTTTATTGAGAAACCAGTGGAAATTATGGATCGGGAAGTCAAACAACTCAAACGTAGCCGGATACCTATTGTCAAAGTCCGCTGGGAATCTAAACGTGGCCCAGAATTCACCTGGGAACGTGAGGACCAAATGAAATCCCAGTATCCTCATCTTTTCGTTTCAGCCTCCTCGTGATTAAAATTTCGGGAAGAAATTTCCTAAAACAGGGGAGACTGTAACATCACGTATTTTCATTAAAAAAGTTAATTTTTGTAAACAATTAAATTTAAAATATTGACGTTAATAATTACAATAATCATAATAATAATAATAATAATAATAATAATAATAATAATAATAATATAATAATAATAATAATAAAAATAATAATGACAATGATTTATAAAAAAAATAAATAAAAATAAATAAATAAATAAATATTTAAATCAAGTGCAGGGGGTGTTGTTGTAATTTATGAAACTTAAAAACTAAGTTTTGACATAAAATAATAAACTATGCAAAGCTCAGGGATCATTTGTGTAAATTGAAAAATCAAATTTGCTTTCTCTCTCTTCTCTCTCGACTTCCCGGCAACCGTCCGGCCACCGCCGGCCAACGGCTCCGGCGAACCCCAAACCACCTCAAAACTCGATTAAATTACTCCAAACCGGTCCCATTGTGATCGTGGGTCAGATTCGAATCCATCCACATACTTTAATCATTCGGTATACAGCTCACACAACCACTCCTCGATCCACTTTATTCCACTGTGATTACAGCTCAAAAGAACCCACTCAACCACTTTTATAATCAAATTAACTATACCTAATCGAACCTTTATCTGTTTATAAGTAAATGCAACACTCAATTTCATTTGAAACACACATAAACATCGATTCTGATCACCCTCTTGTCGTCGACCTGCAACTCCAATCAAAACCCCATCTCCGAATGATTTTAACTGGAACTAATAAGGGGCTTTTATTCACGATCATCATACGAAGCTAACCTCAAGTTTAATTCAATTATTATCACTGTTTGAGCATCATTCGATTGGCACCTCTGTCGCGGATCTGTTCTTGACGATTTCATCACCAAATCGAACACTATATAGGTAATTGAACATACATACATACTCGATTATACACGGGCAATCAAAGCCCTATGATTATTACAGTAAACATCATCAAATTGGGGATCGATTTGGGTTGATTCGATCTAGGGTTCATATTGGGTTTGGGGGAAACGGCTTAAACAGCTTATAACCAATTGGAACCCAAACCAAACGTGGCCACGGCCCTTTGGTTCACTGGTTCTTGCGCTCCATTTCAAACAGGAGGTCCCGGGTTCGACCCCGGGCACCTACACACATTTTTTTGGGGTCTTTTTAAGCTTTAAAAATTCCGAAATTTATTTTGATATTTTATTTATTTATTTTATAAATTGTTTTAAATAAATAACAAATCTAGTTTAATTTTTATAAAATTAGACTGTAAATAACGGTTAAAAATCACTAAATAATTATTAGATTAAATAATATTTATGTAATATTATTTAAATCATGATTATCTCAATCAAACATAAAAGTTTTGTATCTAAATTTTTCCAAAAACATTTTCATTTCTTTTAGTCATCTAAATAATTAAATATTTTAATTAATTATCATATAATTAGTTAATAAAATTAATATTTGTTTTTCACACTAAACCAAACGATTACGCGTATTAACATATTTATTCATATTAAATTCTAAACGTAATCACATTCAATAAAATTTATTTTATTTAGTTATGGACATTCAAACTAAATAAAAGTTAGTTTATTTAAACTACCATTCAAGACCTAATGGAAATCCTAATACATTCCCAAATCCCTAAATCATTATTATTCTAATTCGAGAACACCGTTCGTTAGGTTAATCGTAAGGAAATCGTTGGTGTCTAATCTATCACATCCAGATTCTAATCTCATCAATCAAGTGAGTATTCATATCCCCTTTTTATATCATTTCTTATTTGGGAGAAATCATGTGATACAATATATTCAATCATGATATTCTATTGTTATTTCATTCTAAATTCAACTCAAGACAGGTTATATTATTACTTGCAATTATGTGAACATACTATGATAAACTGGACGACAGTAAAACCCTAATTCAATCAATCAATCAATCCTGGTATCAATGGTAGATCTACTGGTTTGGATAACCCACCCCATATGAATAGTCGAGTGGTGATTGTGCCAGAGGCAGGAGTTAATCTATGGTGTATGTGTGGAGTCTATTATATGCAAGTGTCAAGTCAAGAGGTTGTTATTGTGTCGGTTTATCTATATGCTTTACTATTACAATATAAGTCTTAACGTTACCTTGTGAATTGGATTATTCTCAATCAATCAATCAATCTATATGTATACTCAAAACTATGATTACTCACCAGCTAATTCGTTAGCTGACTTTATTTTCTCATATGATTTCAGTTTAAGCAAGTTAGTGGACTTCTACATGCTCATATAAGACCCGGACTTAGTCAAAACAAAAGACAATTACTATTTGTGACTTTAACTGTTGTATTTATATCTGTTAAATTCATGTTATCCTGTAATCTGATTTTAATATTACTTTCACTATTAGACAATCATGAGTTATGAACAATCAATCATTCCCTCGTCCGCTCCGATGATTCCGCCGTCGGTCGGGGTGTGACACAAAGCAAATTTTGGCAGGTAACATGGATAAAGAAGGTAAATGGATAGTCGACTTGGGCGCTACCGAGCATATTACTTATGATGATTCCTTGCTTAAAAACAAAAGAAAAAGATGGTATGAGCCCCCTGTTACTATACCAAATGGTGAGGCTGTTTATGTCGAAGAAAGAGGGGATTGTGCCCTTCCAAGTGGGGCAATAATTAGAGAAGTGCTTCATGTCCCAAAATTTAAATGCAACTTGCTTTCTGTTAGTAGACTGTCTAAAGAACTTCAATGTGCTATTACATTTTTTTCCTGAATTTTGTACCATGCAGGACTTGTGTTCGAGGACATTGATTGGAACGGGTGATTGCGAGGATGATCTCTACAAGATGAGGATGTTTGAAACCAAGCGGCATGCTATGATGACTACTCAAAGTATGTGGCACAAGAGATTAGGGCATCCATCAAATTCTAAATTATGTCATTTGGATTTTTTCAAAAACACTTCTTTGGATAATAAGTTTTTTTGTGATTCGTGTGCTAAAGCTAAGTTTGCAAGATTGCCATTTCCAACTAGTGTTACTAAAACAAAAGCTTGCTTTGAGTTAATACATTGTGATATATGGGGCAAATATCGCACACCGTCTCTCACACGTGCAAACTACTTCTTAACAATAGTGGATGATTTTAGCCATTCCGTGTGGGTTTTCCTTCTCAAACACAAAGATCAGGCAAGTATTTGCCTCGTCGATTTTCACAAAATGGTTAAAGTCCAATTTGAGAAGGATATCAAAAGAATAAGGTGTGACAATGGTGGGGAATTTGCTTCAAACAGAATGCTTGATTTTTATGCGAAGGAAGGGATTCTACTAGAAACTTCATGTCCACACACACCACAACAAAATGGTGTTGTGGAACGAAAACATCGACACCTATTAGAAATAGCACGCGCCTTAAAATTCAAGGCGAATCTACCCACAAAATTCTGAGGAGAATGTGTTTTAACAGCAGCACATGTTATAAATCATTTACCGTCTGAAGTGATTGAGAATAAAACACCCTATGAAATTTTACATAACTCAAAACCCAACTATGATCATATAATGGTTTTTGGTTGTCTAGTCTACTATAGGAGTATTGAGACCAAAGGAGATAAGTTTGAAATGAGGGGGAGACCGGGTGTTTTTCTTGGGTATCCTTCCGAAACCAAAGGATACAAAGTGTATGATCTCCAACATGGCAAAATGGTGACCTCCAGAGATGTCAAATTTCTAGAAAATATTTTCCCTTTTGCTCGAGATATTACTGAGAAGGAAGAAATTTTTATTTTACCTCAAAGATGGGATATAGACAACGGTGGGCCAAATCAAACTTGGCCCAATGAAGCCATACCCACTCCTCTTATTTCCGAAAATCAGCCACAAAAACCTCACGATGGTCTAGATCTATCAGGGCCAAATGAAGATACCAATGGGCATGTTACATCTGGCCGAAACCAAGCCAACCAACATCAGCCCGACAACACCCATCAGCCTCTAGAAAACCATGACGACCCGGATTTATCAGACACAAATGGGTTTGTCACATCCGGCCTAACCCAAACCCAACCTGAAAACACCCATGAGCCCGTTTATGATGACCAACATGAAACAGGGTTTGAAACTACTAATGAAACACATAGGCCCACAAATGCCAGACCAATAAGAAGCAAATCACGACCTGCGTGACTTGATGGTTTTGAAATCAGCCTACCCCCATCGTTAGACTATACGCAATCATCGTTCCATCAAGACTCCTCCACGGTACATCCCTTAGCATATTTATTTCTTATGATAAATTTACTAACACTCATAAAGCTTTCCTGACGGCCATTACCACAAATAATGAGCCTAAACATTTCAAGCAAGCCGTGAAAGATGTCAGGTGGATCGACGCCATGAAACAAGAGATCCAAGCTCTTGAAGAAAATGAGATTTGGTCATTGGAAGAGCTACCAAAAGGCAAACGAGCGATTGATTCAAAATGGGTTTACAAGATCAAGTACAAGCCAAATGGAGATGTTGAACGATACAAGACACGTCTGGTGGCTAAAGGCTTCACACAGATGGAAGGGGTTGATTTCCATGAAACTTTTGCCCCTGTTGCGAAATTAGTGACGGTACGCACCCTTTTGACTGTGGCCGTGAAGCGTGATTGGCATATTTATCAACTTGATGTGAACAATGCCTTTTTGCATGGCGACTTGCATGAAGATGTGTACATGAAGATTCCCCAAGGTTTTGGAAAACAAGATGATAATAAGGTATGCAAACTCAAGAAATCCTTGTACGGTCTCAAGCAAGCTTCAAGAAATTGGTATCAAAAGTTCACTCATTCTTTATTAGAAATTGGTTTCAAGCAAACTCCCGCCGATCATTCTTTTTTCATTTTCAAAGATAACAAAACTTTATTGCTGCACTCATTTATGTCAATGATGTTGTTCTTGTGGGAAATGACTCGAGCAAAATACAAGCAACTAAAGCTTTTCTGAATAAGCGATTTAGCATCAAAGATCTTGGACCCTTAAAATATTTTCTTGGCATTGAGGTCGCCAAAACTAACGAAGGTATGGTTTTAAGTCAACGAAAATACACATTGGACATCCTTGAAGATGTTGGCATGACAGGTTGTAGACCAAGTTCTTTTCCCAAGGAACAAAACTTGAAACTTGATATGTGCGACAAGGAACCTCGTGTCGATGCTAGTCAATACCGTAGATTGATCGGGAGACTTCTTTATTTGCAAGCTACGCGACCTGTTATAGCTTATGCAGTGAACATTTTGAGTCAATTTGTCAGTGATCCTAGACAAACCCACATGGAGGCTGCTACTCGTGTCTTACATTATTTGAAGGGAACTCCGGGACAAGGTATTCTCATTCCTAAAGCAGGCGGGGATAACCTCTTGGCTTATTGTGACTCCGATTGGTTAGGATGTCCAATGACTAGACGGTCCAGAACTGGTTACTTGCTTCTTCTTGGAGGAGCACCTATTTCTTGGAGGACCAAAAAGCAGTCGGTTGTCTCCAAATCATCAGCAGAAGCTGAATATCGGGCAATGTCTAATGCTGTTAGTGAAATCTTGTGGATGCGGTGGCTTTTAAGCGAGCTTGACATGGCTCCTGTCGGACCGACCCAATTGTTTTGTGACAATCAAGCTACTCGTCACATAGCGAATAACCCGGTTTTTCATGAACGTACCAAACACGTCGAAATGGACTGCTACTTTGTGAGGGAAAGAGTTGACTCTATGGATATATGCCCCATGCCTATTGCTACCAAAGATCAAATTGCTGACGTTCTTACAAAAGCCTTAGGGGCTAACTCTCTCCGTTTCCTGTTGTGCAAGTTGGGTGTTCGGAACCTTCACGCTCCAACTTGAGGGGGAGTATAAAAGGGAAGAATATGGGACATTTATTCTCCTGATTTATTGTTCCGAGAATAGTGCTCCACTATCATTCCAAGAATATTGCTCCACGATTAATTATTTCCATTCCTTTTTTATTTCCTATTATTATGCATGGCTTTTGTTATTTAAGGACTATCTTCCGTCTTTGTATTCATCTTGAAAAGAGCTATCAATAAAACAAAAACAAGAACCATAACAGTTTGTTAGATTCCGGTTTCGAACATTGGTGTAACATGGTTGGAGAGTTCGTTGAATAAGTCGAGTCAAACGTTCGTTGTCGAAATGTTTGAATGGCAAGCTTTCTTGAATTACAAAATGCGTCATTTGCTCCCGAACCGCATCAACGTTATAAGCCCAAATATTTCCTTCGTTTGTCATCGAAGCTTGACCTTGAGAAGGTTCACATTTTAACGCTTTACAATATTTATATGAAATATGGTTTTTCAACATTGTGTTCGCATCTTTTTTGAAAAACTTATGACAAAACTTGCAACTAGCCTTGTTTGGACGGCTAGCCATTTGAAATAAATCGTAATTGCACCATATTTCGGGGTTCCTATTCGTAGGAAGGATTACTACCACCACGTTGCTTGAAGACGCTTCACAACCAACGGATGATTGAGCACTTGATGAAGCCATTTGAGAGGTTTTTTATGAGAGCGTTTAAAACGAAAGTATTTGTGAGAGCGTTTTTGAGATTTTTGAGAGTAGAGAGTGTTATAAGTTGTTATGATTCAACCAAAACATCAAATACATATATATACTAACTTAGTGGGGGTATAATGGTAAAAAAAACATCAAAAAAAGGGTCAAAAATGAAAAAAACGGCTATATAGCCGTTAGCCAACGGTAACCGGTTTGGAAAACCTTGTTTAAAACCGGTTTGAAAACTGGGTCGAGAAACCGGTTTGGAACCGGGTTGGAAAACCGGTTTGGGACCGGTTTTGAACCGGTTCGGGTTGGAAACCGGTTGTAAATTTGAAATGGAAAACCGGCGGAGGAACCGGTGGTTCGGGCCAGTTTCGGACCGGTTTGGGCCCCAAACCGGTTTCGGTTTTTCCAGCTGAACATGTTTCCGACCCGGTTTTTTTGGCCACCTCTACTTCACATGGGTGAGTTACCAGATCCGGAGACAAGAGACTGGATCTTGTTTCTATGGCAGAGGTGAGAGAGAGCCCAGAGGGTACTGGAGTGATGGGACTTGGGTATGGAGCCCATGAGATATTGGGCTGGGCCGGTGTGCTCAACTAATTACAAACATTTACAATGCTGCACACACATGGGCTGCAGGCCTCACCCTCTTAAAACTTGCAAGTTGCCACTAGGCCCACTACTAACTACACTAGTGTTCGATTTATTTTCGGAACTAGCTTTTTGTTAGCATTTTCAATGGTTTATGAGTTTTTAGTTTTTGCATTTAGTGATTTTTGTGTTTATATATTTTTAATTCTGATTTAAAGGTTTTGACTTGAAGAATTGAAGGTATGTAACTAGTAATTGGGACTTTTGGATGATATACAACATTCAGTGAAGAGAATTGTTTTAACATAAGAAAGGAAAACGTTTATAGAAGTTTGTAACATTGTCACACAATATAGGTTCTCATGTTATTAATATTAAGAAACGATCTTATTTGGTCTGATTAGAGACGGAATTTAAATTAATATGAAAATAAAACTGTTTGTTCCGGTATGTAAGAAACCATCAATTTGAAAAATAAAAATGTTCATAATAACAAACATAACCAGTTTAGATAGTTTAATTGGTTTAAACTCAAGCATCAACACCTGTAAGGGAAGAACGGTGACGAGACGTGTTGAAATTAAGTTGTTAATGAATATTCAAATTTATCATGGTTATCGACGAACATTCAATTAAAATAATTTAATGAATAAATAAGTAAAAATAAATGTGATAGTGAGACCAAGCAGTTGCACAACTTATATCTCAATCAGCTTGAACACTAAACATTTGTAAAAATAAAAACACGTTACATAACCAAATTTTAAAAACTTAAACATTAAAACAAACATATTTTTTAGAGTAAATTACTCTTTTCGTCCCTGTGGTTTGGTCATTATAACGCTTTTAATCCAATAGTTTAAAAACGCCCGATTTAACCACTGTGGTTTAAATTCTGTCACAATCAGGTCCACTTTTGTAACGCCGTCCACTATGGCCGTTAGTCAACCCACATGTGCCCCTCACGTGAGGGGCATTTTAGTCTTTTTACGTCAAATTCTTACCCCCTTCCATTTCCTTCCATATATTTAAATCCACTGTGGCCGTTAGTCACCCACATCGCAGTCGATTTCTCATCTTCTTCCTTTCTTTCTCTCTGGTACATCAAGAACCATGGACAAGCAGAAAGTGGTTATGTGTTGTTGTGGTTCTCCAACCTATATTCGCACGTCATGGACATCAGCAAACCCTGGTCGTCGTTTCTACTGTTGTGCAAGCAAGGTAGGTCGATTCTAGGTCAATTCTTCACACTATCCTAGTTGTAGGTCAAATCTACTGTTGTGATTATGCTTTTGGCGTAATTTTTCAAGGATCAAGTTGTGGATTTGTTGCATGGAAGGATCCTCCAATGTGTCCAAGAGCAGCTGAAATAATACCTGGACTTTTGAAAAACATGAACAAGCAGGAAGAAATTGCAAAAAGTAATGCCAGTGAAATTAGGAAACTAAAAGTTGTTTTAGTTGTTAGTTGGGTGTTGTTCATCATGTATTTTGTTTTCTAAATGACCTAAAAGCTTGTAAAGGTCATTAATTTCCTATGTACTGGTTTATTTTGGCAATATAATGAATCCTTCATTTAGTAAACCATATTGTTCATTACATAATGCATTAACAATAGTTTTAATCAACATCACCATGACCATAAACTGCAGTACCCAGTTTACCATAAACTGCACTAACAAAATTTAATTAAAATATTAAAGCTGCACATAAAATGCAGTACCCAATTTACCATATAACAAAAGGTGACCATTATTCTTGTAAACAACAAAACCATTACCATAAACTGCAGTACCCAAAATACATCATTGTTCATTACAAACATAAGTCTACCATAAAAGTGTACCATTACAAAAGTCAACCATTTCACCCAAAATAGAATACCACATAAACCATTACAAACTACAAACATAAACCACAAAAGTCATTGTTCATTACAAACCATAATCTGACCATTCAAGTAGCTGCTTGTGAAGAAGGCTGACCATCATCTCCCTGTCCCTTGCATGACCTTGAGTTGTGACCTTTTTTCTTGCACTTTGCACATGTGACTGTGTTACCAACTCTAACCATCTTTCCACCCTTAACAACTGGTTGACTTACCTCCTCAGCACTCTTCTTTCTCTTTTTCTTTGGCCTCCCTACTTGTGTATGATGTTTTGGTGCAGTCAACTTTGTTGGGCAAGAAGATGGTGTCCACATATGTCTTCCATTAATTGGGTCAACTGTGTTTGCATATACCTTCTTCCAGGTGTCTAACCAGTACACCTTAGACACCCAGTTCTCTAGAATACCAACCTCCATTCCATTCTGTGCCATATTCCATATCACTGCAACTGCATGCTTACATGGCATGGCAGTTAGCTCCCACTTCCTGCATGAACAACTTTTTTCTTCAACATTGACCACACATTGGTCCTGTGCAGGCCCACTTACCTGATATTTGCTCATACCATTCCAGATTACTAAGTATTTTACAGCCTCTGCCTTGATTGCTTCAAACAATTTTGTTGCATTTGGAGTCAAAGGCCCATCACACTTTGCTATTACCTTATGCACAGCCACTATCCTTCTCATTAAATACTCTCTGATGAACTCTAAACATGTAATAACAGGTTTGTCCCTACCCCCTACTAGCTGCCTATTAAATACTTCACATAGATTATTTAAAAGAACATCACTAGTTGACCTTCCTGCATAAGTTTAATAAGGATTATTACCATTGTCATTAGTGAAACAGGTGAGATCATGCAGTGTTATTTGCATTGTCATTAAATAAGGTAAAGAGTAAAATACCACTGAAATGGGATCTGGACCAATGCTTTGCTGGTATTTCTTTCAACCACTCATGTAAAGCAGGATCCAGGCTGTGTACATCTTTCATGGCCTTTGTAAAATGGGGTATTGTTGTTGCACTTGCACACCTCCATAGCATGTTCTTGTACAAATTGCCCCTCCACCTTAACTTCATGTTTTCATGTATATGTCTTAAACAAAACCTGTGTTCAGCACTGGGAAACACTGTTTTTAAAGCTGGTATAATGCCCTAGCATATCAATAGATAATGTTAGTATGTAATTGTATTGGAATAAATAGATAAATAGATATATAAAAGTTAAACATTTATTTACCTTTTGCCTATCACTAATAAAAGTGAAATTGGAACTGGATGTCAGATCTAGGTCATCACCTAAACATTCTAAAAACCATATCCAAGAGCTTGTAGTTTCAGCCTCTACTAGAGCATAAGCAACAGGGTAAATTCCATTATTTGAATCTATCCCAACTGCAGTCAAGATTTGTCCAGGGAATGGACCTTTCATAAAACACCCATCTAACCCTAGCAGTTCCCTCCCACAAATCTTAAACCCTGTCTTCAAAGCCCCTATGCATACATATATCCTCTTAAATTGCCTGGTTTCACTAGATGGATTGCATTCTCTTTCAACATCAATTTTAATTATGGTACCTGGATTTGCCCTGATGACTTCATCACAATAATCTCTCAACAGTTCATACTGAGCTCTATAATCACCCTCAATCTTATGGATTGCCATGTTCTTTGCCCTGAACACCTTCTGTCTTGATACTTGAATCTCGAATTTTCTTTGAATTAGCTCTTGGACTGCCTTTAACGGGATGGTTGGGTTTACAGTAATAGTTGGTTCTAATTCTCGGGCAAGGACACTGACTGTGCATAATCTAACCTCTCTGGTTTGAAGACAACTGTGAGCATTGATGAAGGTCTTCACTATCCATGTTTCTTCTTTGTTATGATTTGTAATGTGCAGTTTCCAAGGACAGGTAGGGGACATTAAAGGTTTCCTCTTTTTAGGTGTCCTAACTTCCTTGTTTGACCCACCAACATTAGAATCTTTGGATCCACTTGCCTCTTGTGAATTTACATCCTTGCCCTCACTTGATAATGAAGGATTTAACCCCTCACACACCACACGATATCTACTATGGTCATTTCTTACAATCTTCAGTTGTCTTCTACTAGAAATAGCATACTTCAAAACCGACTGCTTTACCTCATGCCTATTTGCAAATGTTTGCCCAACATAGAAAATTTCATCACCTAAGTGGATCTCTTTACTCTTTTTTTTCCTATATTTTCTCAATGCACTTTTCAAGGGAGGTTCATTGTCGTCTTCATCACTTAGGCTATCAAAATCATCCAAGTCCACTTCAATGTTTTCTTCAATGTCTTCACTCTCCTGCCCCAAAGGTTCTTCATCCCTAATATCATTGTCAACAAATGCTCTATATTCCTCCATGTCTACTCCAACATCATCAATTATATTGTCTGTGTCTACTATATAATCCGAATCCTCACTTTCAGTACGTTCACCATGCTCACTATCATCCTCAAATAGGTCCTCATCTCCAATTGGATGTTCATCTTCAAGGCCACCATGCTCTACATTCTCAAACTGAAACACATCATCCATAGTAACATCATCTTCAATCACATCATTTTCAGCAAAATGTTGTGACCCTTGTTCAATAGATTCATTTACTAACCCTTCCACAACTGATTCATTTTGACCCAAATGTTGTGACCCATCTACAAATGCTTCATTAAATGACCCCTCTACAACTGATTCACCATGCCACTCTAATGCTAGCCTCTTCCTACAAGCTTGGGTGATTTCTTGTGTATTCCTTCTAACCTCAGAAGGTCCTGGTTCAATCAACTCCTCAATTATAACATTACTTTTGACAGGCGATATGAAATATGTCTCCATAGTTGTGTTCCCATGCTCGGTGTATACGTCCATTACTTTGAATTTCTCAACATATTTTAAGAAATTGAGCACATCAGTATCATTTCCTAGGGCCCTCAAACCAAAGTCTAAATCTTGCTCAGGAATCTTATAATGATAGTAAATTATTTCATCATGAGGATACCCTAATTCTTGAATCATTGCATTTACCTCAATAACAGAAAACTCATCAGAATCCACCAAATCAACATAACCTACCTGTCCGTTGATATACTTTCTTCCAGGGGATTTGGTGAATTTCCCTCCATGATGAAACTTCAGTGTGAACAAACTAGGATTTCCACCTAAATATAAAATCACAAATATTAAAAACAAGACATATAAACTACAATGGTTACTAAAATAACTAAAATGTGAAACTGAACACTCACCATAGAGCTCATAGGGATTAACATGCTCGCCTTTAGAACGAACATACCAAAGCGTGAGCACCATTGCATCAAACGATTGCAATATTCAATGGTTGAAGCTTGAAACTTGATCTTTGAAATTTTTTTACTATCAATTACAGTTTTGGATGATGGAAGTCCGATCGTTGGTGTTTTTGTTGAGGTAGAAGAAACCATGTATGATGAAAGTTAAAAAATATCGAAAGGTGGAAGGGTAATATGGAAAGGGGGTAAGAATTTGACGTAAAAAGACTAAAATGCCCCTCACGTGAGGGGCACATGTGGGTTGACTAACGGCCACAGTGGACGGCGTTACAAAAGTGGACCTGATTGTGACAGAATTTAAACCACAGTGGTTAAATCGGGCGTTTTTAAACTATTGGATTAAAAGCGTTATAATGACCAAACCACAGGGACGAAAAGAGTAATTTACTCTATTTTTTATTATTAGAGGATGCATAAATGCCATAAGTAAAAAAGTTAACTATTAGTCTTCTGAATCCGTGATGTTTAAGTTTGTTAAACTTTCAATGTATTCTACAAGATCATATCAAAGTAAAAAAAAGTCGGTGTCAAAACAACTTATGAGACCAAAAACATTTGATTTTAAACCAACTTCATTTCATTAAAATATATATGTATATATAAGGCCATGTTTAGGGGAAAAAGACTCTATATTTAGCATTTTTCTAAAAAAATTACTAGCACAAGTTCTTTGAAAAAAAAATCAAAGTTGCCCGTAAATTAAGTATTTGATTAAACAAAAAAATAATACGCGTTGTTGCGATTGGTGGTCTTATTAAATATTGAATGCGAATTCATGGCTTTGCATCTTTCTCCCTGGATTCACACAATCACACATAGGTTCATGGACTCGATATCAAACCCGTGATCACTACTCGCTTTAACAACAGCATGTACCTGTTGGAACTCACAACCCGACCCGCAATGCAAACTGGGTACTGAGCCCAAACCCGTTTAAAATGAAATTGGTTCATCACTTTTGGTCAAAACTAGTTTTTGTTGGAACCAGTTTTTTTAGAATAAAATGATCAGTTTAATTAAGAACTAGTTTTAGTTTGAAACTAGGTTTTATACGTGGTTTGGCCAGATTAAACACAAGTGGTTACAAACAGGTTTCAAACCTACTGAAAGGGTCAGTTTCAATCCGTCCTCAATACTGATTCTATAGAAGGGAAGAATATGGGACATTTATTCTCCTGATTTATTGTTCCAAGAATAGTGCTCCACTATCATTCCAAGAATATTGCTCCAGGATTAATTATTTCCATTCCTTTTTTATTTCCTATTATTATGCATTGCTTTTGTTATTTAAGGACTATCTTCTGTCTTTGTATTCATCTTGAAAAGAGCTATCAATAAAACAAAAACAAGAACCATAACAGTTTGTTATGGTATCAGAGCGGTCTTTTTGAAGATCCTCCGATCCAAACCAAACCCTATCAATGGCAGGTGATAATGATAAATCAACGGGCAAGACCAAAGGAGGAATCGATCATGATTCTCCTTACTACCTCCATCCTTCCGATTACCCAAGGCAGATGCAACGCAGATTGGTCTCAGGAAATGCTCAATTTTCTGTTCGCCAAAAATAAGGTTGGCTTCATCAACGGCAAGATCAAGAAACCGTAAGAAGAATCATCTGACTACATGCCTTGGATGAGATGTGATGCTATGATCAAAGGATGGCTACATACGGCTATGGAAAAGGAAATCAGAACCAGTGTAAAATATGCCATGACGGCTCGTGAAATCTGGGTCGATCTAAAGGAGCGCTTCGGGAAGGTTAGCGCACCTAGGGCGTATGAGTTAAAGCGATCACTCACGACCACCAAACAAGAAGGAACGTCTGTCTCGGCTTACTATACGAAACTTCGCGGGATATGGGATGAAATTCAAAGTGTTCTGCCGGTCCCAAATATGAATGTAGTGGTTGTATTTGTGAAACAGGAAAGAAGCTTCAAGAACTAAAAGACAATGAGAGGCTTTATGAGTTCTTACTTGGTCTGGACGTGGAGTTCGGGACTATTAGAACACAGATCCTCGCCACGAATCCTACACCATCCCTTGGGAACGCTTACCACCTCGTGACCGAGGATGAGCAACAGCGTGCCATTACAGGAACCAATAGGCCCTCGTCTCAATCGGTCGCCTTCCAAACACATGTTCCTGCCAGGCGTGATCCTAATCAGCCCCAAAATCGTCCAAAACAGAAAGACGTAAAAAGGAGCAGCAGTGAATCGATGGAACATTGTACCTTTTGTGGTAAAGATGGGCACATCAAGGATGGTTGTTTTAAACGCATAGGTTACCCAGAATGGTGGCCGGGAAAAGGTAAGCAGGACAAGCCCAAGACGTTGGCAGCGTATGTTGAAGGAGAAAAGAGTCCAATTGCAGGATTAAGTGATTCTCAATACCAACAATTTGTGAAGCTTTTCGGGAACAAAGATTGTGCTAGCATAGAAGAAAACGGACCCAAAGTTTAACATCGCGTATTTTCATTAAAAAAGTTAATTTTTGTAAACAATTAAATTTAAAATGTTGACGTTAATAATTACATTAATCATAATAATAATAATAATAATAATAATAATAATAATAATAATAATAATAATAATAATAATAATAATAATAATGACAATGATTTATAAAAAAATAAATAAAAATAAAAAATAAATAAATATTTAAATCAAGTGCAGGGGGTGTTGTTGTAATTTATGAAACTTAAAAACTAAGTTTTGACATAAAATAATAAACTATGCAAAGCTCAGGGACCATTTGTGTAAATTGAAAAATTAAATTTGCTTTCTCTCTCTTCTCTCTCGACTTCCCGGCAACCGTCCGGCCACCGCCGGCCAACGGCTCCGGCGAACCCCAAACCACCTCAAACTCGATTAAATTACTCCAAACCGGTCCCATTGTGATCGTGGGTCAGATTCGAATCCATCCACATACTTTAATCATTCGGTATACAGCTCACACAACCACTCCTCGATCCACTTTATTCCATTGCGATTACAGCTCAAAAGAACCCACTCAATCACTTTTATAATCAAATTAACTATACCTAATCGAACCTTTATCTGTTTATAAGTTAATGCAACACTCAATTTCATTTGAAACACACACAAACATCGATTCTGATCACCCTCTTGTCGTCGACCTGCAACTCCAATCAAAACCCCATCTCCGAATGATTTTAACTGGAACTAATAAGGGGCTTTTATTCACGATCATCATACGAAGCTAACCTCAAGTTTAATTCGATTATTATCACTGTTTGAGCATCATTCGATTGGCACCTCTGTCGCGGATCTGTTCTTGACGATTTCATCACCAAATCGAACACTATATAGGTAATTGAACATACATACATACTCGATTATACACGGGCAATCAAAGCCCTATGATTATTACAGTAAACATCATCAAATTGGGGATCGATTTGGGTTGATTCGATCTAGGGTTCATATTGGGTTTGGGGGAAACGGCTTAAACAGCTTATAACCAATTAGAACCCAAACCAAACGCGGCCACGGCCCTTTGGTTCACTGGTTCTTGCGCTCCATTTCAAACAGGAGGTCCCGGGTTCGACCCCGGGCACCTACACACATTTTTTTTGGGGTCTTTTAAGCTTTAAAAATTCCAAAAAAATTCTAGAAATTATAAAAAATGTTTTTGCAAACATTAATAATTTTTAAAACCATATAATTATTTTTCTGAAATTTATTTTGATATTTTATTTATTTATTTTATAAATTGTTTTAAATAAATAACAAATCTAGTTTAATTTTATAAAATTAGACTGTAAATAACGGTTAAAAATCACTAAATAATTATTAGATTAAATAATATTTATGTAATATTATTTAAATCATGATTATCTCAATCAAACATAAAAGTTTTGTATCTAAATTTTTCCAAAAACATTTTCATTTCTTTTAATCATCTAAATAATTAATTATTTTAATTAATTATCATATAATTAGTTAATAAAATTAATTATTTGTTTTTCACACTAAACCAAACGATTACGCGTATTAACATATTTATTCCTATTAAATTCTAAACGTAATCACATTCAATAAAATTTATTTTATTTAGTTATGGACATTCAAACTAAATAAAAATTAGTTTATTTAAACTACCATTCAAGACCTAATGGAAATTCTAATACATTTCCAAATTCCCAAATCATTATTATTCTAATTCGAGAACACCGTTCCTTAGGTTAATCGTAAGGAAATCGTTGGTGTCTAATCTATCACATCCAGATTCTAGTCTCATCAATCAAGTGAGTATTCATATCCCCTTTTATATCATTTCTTATTTGGGGGAAATCATGTGATACAATATATTCAATCATGATATTCTATTGTTATTTCATTCTAAATTCAATTCAAGACAGGTTATATTATTACTTGCAATTATGTGAACATACTATGATAAACTGGACGACAGTAAAACCCTAATTCAATCAATCAATCAATCCTGGTATCAATGGTAGATCTACTGGTTTGGATAACCCACCCCATATGAATAGTCGAGTGGTGATTATGCCAGAGGCAGGAGTTAATCTATGGTGTATGTGTGGAGTCTATTATATGCAAGTGTCAAGTCAAGGGTTGTTATTGTGTCGGTTTATCTATATGCTTTACTATTGCAATATAAGTCTTAACGTTACCTTGTGAATTGGATTATTCTCAATCAATCAATCAATCTATATGTATACTCAAAACTATGATTACTCACCAGCTAATTCGTTAGCTGACTTTATTTTCTCACATGATTTCAGGTTAAGCAAGTTAGTGGACTTCTACATGCTCATATAAGACCCGGACTTAGTCAAAACAAAAGACAATTACTATTTGTGACTTTAACTGTTGTATTTATATCTGTTAAATTCATGTTATCCAGTAATCTGATTTTAATATTACTTTCACTATTAGACAATCATGAGTTATGAACAATCAATCATTCCCTCGTCCGCTCCGATGATTCCGCCGTCGGTCGGGGTGTGACAGATTGGTATCAGAGCCATGGTTATAGGGAATTAGGTTATTAGAAATGGAATGACCTAGACTATAACTAAGTACCTTTACACATGAGTCCTCTCATGTATTTTATATGCATAGATAGGATTATATGTGCTTTACATGTTTATACTTGATTATGTGATTATATGCCTTATGTGATTCTTCTTATACTTTGAATCTTATCAATGTACACACGAATCTTAAATCATATTCTAAGGCATTGTGTGCCTAATTCAAGTGATTTCAAACTCCAAAACTCGATTGTTATTCATGGTTTTCAAATTCGTCAATGTCTGTGTCTTACAACTTGAAACATGCTATGCTGGAAGAGTGGGATGCCTGTATCTCGGGGTGTTCTGTCTAGGCAAGGTATTCGTATAAATCCAAATCAACCGATGGATCTGTCTACCTTACCTGGGAACCCTCAGGATGAGTATCTGCTTATAGGTACGCATGTCTTCAATGAGGTTGTGTTAGACATAACACTTTGATTAGTCAACGTATTCGCTTTGATTTACGAATCAAACGATTACACACGAACATCTCATTGTTATTATGCCAAATTCCCGATTGTCGTTTTCATGTGGTATAACTCCTATTATCCAATTCTCATAAAATATCTTAATGATATTCCAGAATGTCTTCTCGTCAAATCCGTTCACGGTCTAGAAACTTTGGTCGTAAGATTTCTGCTATTGTAGCACGTGAAGTTACTGCAGTCATCCCAACTCTACTTACCCATTTGAACCAAAGCAACAATGTTGTTCAAAACCCAACTACACCAAACCCACCTCAAACTTGTACTTACAACCATTTCAGTTCTTGCAACCCCACTAAGTTCAGTGGAACTGAAGGAGCTACCGGATTACTACAGTGGTTCGAAAGCATCGAGAACACTTTCCTAAACAGTGAATGCCCTGAAAATCTGAATGTCCGATATGCCACAAGTGTTCTTCAGAAACGCGCACTTACTTGGTTGAACGGAAAGAAACGAACCCGTGGAACTGAAACTGCTCTAGCCTTAACATGGGCTGAAGTTAAGGAGCTCATGACTAAAGAGTTCTGCCCAAGGAATGAAGTCCGGAAACTGGAAGCTGAGTTCTGGGAGTTAACCCAAGACAGTGGCGAGAACCTAGCATACACTAACCGATTTCACGAACTGAGCCTTTTGGTACTGCATCTTGCTACCCCTACCTCCCGAGCCATCGAGAAATACATTGGTGGACTACCCATGCAGATTCAGGATACGGTGCTAGGAAGGAATCCTTCAACACTAGAAGATGCTATCAGGCTGGTTGCACAGTTAACCGATAATCATGTGAAAGCTGGTTCTTTGACCAGAAAAGGGTCGAAGAAAAATACCGATAAACTTCTTAACGAAACCGTCAAATCCGACCAAGCCAAGCTTTCCAAGAACAAGAAGAGGAAGGCTCAATCTCAAAACTTTACGGTAATTGCCCCTGCTGTACCAATTAATCAAGTCCCTCCAACTCGTCAACCAACAGTAAACAACCAATCGCTAATGAAAAAGTCATACGCTGGACCCTATCCGCAGTGTAACAACTGCAATTATCACTATCCCGCTAACATTCAGTGTCGTCAATGCACAAACTATGGTCGTTTGGGTCATACATTCAACGTGTGCAGGAGTGTTGCTAAAGCTCCAACTAATGCACCAGTCCACTAACATCCTCCTGCAATTACCCAGGGTCGTGCATGCTATCAATGTGGTGATCCGAACCATTTTCGCAATCGATGCCCTCAACTTGTCAGCCTGGTTCCTACGGCTCAAGGACGTGCTTTCAACATTAATGCTCAACAAGCTCAAGCCACCAATGATGTGGTGTTGAATAATTCTTGTCCTTGATTTCGTCTTCCTGATTCAATTCATGATTTGTAAACGTGATTTCCTTTTGTTACATTGATGTAATTTGAAAATTTCTAAATTTCTAATTGAGATATTTTTCCTTTCTTTGTTAAGTCGAACTTTGAACCGTTTGCACCGTGGGAGATGCAAGAGTTTGCAAGTCAACCTATGACTAAGGACACTCATATCTCCTAAATGATTCTAACTCATCAAAACAGGGGTGATTCCCTAACTTTGGTGATGATTCTTTATTCGTTTCAATAAATCATTTCCAATGATGTGTTTTATGAAATTTCATCCTCTGGATTAGGGTGATTTCCTTATCTCAAGGATTGACTTCAATTATTCACTTTGGAACTTACATTTCACAAATGACATGATCTTACCAAAATAGGATTGAAACCCATACTTTGGTGACAAATGTCAATCTTCGATTGTTTTCTTGTTATTATCAAGCTCAATCATCAAGATACGCATGAGATTCATACCTTGATGATAATTTCATTTGTAGGGATTGTATTTTCTCAAATGAAACGACCTCATCAAAGTAGGAGTGAATTCTGGATTTTGATGAAGAAGTCTATCTTATTATATTTGTTTTTGTAAAAATTCATCGTTAAGTTAGGAGTGATTTCCCTTACCTTAATGGTGAGTTACCTCGTCTTATTTCTGTGGATCCTCAACAATGAGTTGAGATCGAACTTTTGATTGGTAAGTTAGTAGTCATACCTTGAGAGTACACCATCAAGTTAGGGGTGAAAACCATACCTTGAGGACTATTCTCATTTCTTGATCTCCAACTTACCATGGTTGTAAACAAGTGACGAGACACATGTAGTAACTTGAAAGGTGAAATAATGTTAGTGTTTTGACCTATCAAGCCAAAGCATGATCTCTGAACTTGAAAAGAGACCCATCGCTTTAGGTTGATTTTGAGTCCAAGTTTGGAGCATTTAAATTCTTAAATCAATTTCTTTTCCTTTATTTTCATGTTTTGACTCGATCTAGCTACATCAAACCATTTATTCCTTATCTATCGACTTTCATTGTGAGTTATCATCAAAACCTGATTACGTGATGGTAGTCTTCCTAAACAATCTATTGTCAAGTAAAGATATTATCTCTGATCGTGATGGTCGCTTCATCTCTCGTTTCTAGAAAAGTCTCCAATCAGCCCTTGGAACTCAACTGAATCTTAGCACAGCCTATCACCTTTAAACCGACGGTCAGATTGAAAGAACGATACAAACCCTCGAGGATATGCTCCGGGCTTGTGTCATTGATTTCAGTGGATCGTGGGATTCTCATCTTCCGTTGATTGAATTCTCTTACAATAACAGTTACCAGACCAACAGATGGCACCATTGAGGCCTTGTATGGTCTGAAGTTGGTGAATCACAAATTACTGGTCCGGAATTGATACAAGAAACAACCGACAAAATTCATAAGATCCGTGATAACTTGGTCGCTGCTAGAAATCGTCAAAAGCATTATGCTGATAAAAGACGTAAACCCATGGAATACAATGTCGGTGATCTCGTACTTCTTAAGGTATCACCTTGAAAGGGAGTGATTCGCTTTGGAAAGAAAGGGAAACTAGCACCTCGTTACGTGGGTTCATTCAAAGTGCTCGAGCGAATTAGGAAAGTGGCCTACAAGCTTGAACTACCCCAAGAACTTAGCAATATACCTCTGACGTTTCATGTTTCAAATCTCAAAAGATGTTTTGCCAACGAAAATCTCCACATTCCACTCGACGAAGTCCAGATTGATGAATCTATGCACTTTATTGAGAAACCTGTGGAAATTATGGATCGGGAAGTCAAACAACTCAAACGTAGCCGGATACCTATTGTCAAAGTCCGCTGGGAATCTAAACGTGGCCCAGAATTCACCTGGGAACGTGAGGACCAAATGAAATCCCAGTATCCTCATCTTTTCGTTTCAGCCTCCTCGTGATAAAATTTCGGGACGAAATTTCCTAAAACAGGGGAGACTGTAACATCGCGTATTTTCATTAAAAGTTAATTTTTGTAAACAATTAAATTTAAAATATTGACGTTAATAATTACAATAATCATAATAATAATAATAATAATAATAATAATAATAATAATAATAATAATAATAATAAAAATAATGACAATGATTTATAAAAAAAAATAAATAAATAAATAATAAATAAATATTTAAATCAAGTGCAGGGGGTGTTGTTGTAATTTATGAAACTTAAAAACTAAGTTTTGACATAAAATAATAAATTATGCAAAGCTCAGGGACCATTTGTGTAAATTGAAAAATCAAATTTGCTTTCTCTCTCTTCTCTCTCGACTTCCCGGCAACCGTCCGGCCACCGCCGGCCAACGGCTCCGGCGAACCCCAAACCACCTCAAAACTCGATTAAATTACTCCAAACCGGTCCCATTGTGATCGTGGGTCAGATTCGAATCCATCCACATACTTTAATCATTCGGTATACAGCTCACACAACCACTCCTCGATCCACTTTATTCCACTGTGATTACAGCTCAAAAGAACCCACTCAACCACTTTTATAATCAAATTAACTATACCTAATCAAACCTTTATCTGTTTATAAGTAAATGCAACACTCAATTTCATTTGAAACACACACAAACATCGATTCTGATCACCCTCTTGTCGTCGACCTGCAACTCCAATCAAAACCCCATCTCCGAATGATTTTAACTGGAACTAATAAGGGGCTTTTATTCACGATCATCATACGAAGCTAACCTCAAGTTTAATTCGATTATTATCACTGTTTGAGCATCATTCGATTGGCACCTCTGTCGCGGATCTGTTCTTGACGATTTCATCACCAAATCGAACACTATATAGGTAATTGAACATACATACATACTCGATTATACACGGGCAATCAAAGCCCTATGATTATTACAGTAAACATCATCAAATTGGGGATCGATTTGGGTTGATTCGATCTAGGGTTCATATTGGGTTTGGGGGAAACGGCTTAAACAGCTTATAACCAATTGGAACCCAAACCAAACGTGGCCACGGCCCTTTGGTTCACTGGTTCTTGCGCTCCATTTCAAACAGGAGGTCCCGGGTTCGACCCCGGGCACCTACACACATTTTTTTTGGGGTCTTTTTAAGCTTTAAAAATTCCGAAATTTATTTTGATATTTTATTTATTTATTTTATAAATTGTTTTAAATAAATAACAAATCTAGTTTAATTTTTATAAAATTAGACTGTAAATAACGGTTAAAAATCACTAAATAATTATTAGATTAAATAATATTTATGTAATATTATTTAAATCATGATTATCTCAATCAAACATAAAAGTTTTGTATCTAAATTTTTCCAAAAACATTTTCATTTCTTTTAGTCATCTAAATAATTAAATATTTTAATTAATTATCATATAATTAGTTAATAAAATTAATTATTTGTTTTTCACACTAAACCAAACGATTACGCGTATTAACATATTTATTCATATTAAATTCTAAACGTAATCACATTCAATAAAATTTATTTTATTTAGTTATGGACATTCAAACTAAATAAAAATTAGTTTATTTAAACTACCATTCAAGACCTAATGGAAATCCTAATACATTCCCAAATCCCTAAATCATTATTATTCTAATTCGAGAACACCGTTCCTTAGGTTAATCGTAAGGAAATCGTTGGTGTCTAATCTATCACATCCAGATTCTAATCTCATCAATCAAGTGAGTATTCATATCCCCTTTTTATATCATTTCTTATTTGGGGAAATCATGTGATACAATATATTCAATCATGATATTCTATTGTTATTTCATTCTAAATTCAATTCAAGACAGGTTATGTTATTACTTGCAATTATGTGAACATACTATGATAAACTGGACGACAGTAAAACCCTAATTCAATCAATCAATCAATCCTGGTATCAATGGTAGATCTACTGGTTTGGATAACCCACCCCATATGAATAGTCGAGTGGTGATTGTGCCAGAGGCAGGAGTTAATCTATGGTGTATGTGTGGAGTCTATTATATGCAAGTGTCAAGTCAAGAGGTTGTTATTGTTTCGGTTTATCTATATGCTTTACTATTGCAATATAAGTCTTAACGTTACCTTGTGAATTGGATTATTCTCAATCAATCAATCAATCTATATGTATACTCAAAACTATGATTATTCACCAGCTAATTCGTTAGCTGACTTTATTTTCTCACATGATTTCAGGTTTAAGCAAGTTAGTGGACTTCTACATGCTCATATAAGACCCGGACTTAGTCAAAACAAAAGACAATTACTATTTGTGACTTTAACTGTTGTATTTATATCTGTTAAATTCATGTTATCCTGTAATCTGATTTTAATATTACTTTCACTATTAGACAATCATGAGTTATGAACAATCAATCATTCCCTCGTCCGCTCCGATGATTCCGCCGTCGGTCGGGGTGTGACACAAAGCAAATTTTGGCAGGTAACATGGAGAAAGAAGGTAAATGGATAGTCGACTTGGGCTCTACCGAGCATATTACTTATGATGATTCCTTGCTTAAAAACAAAAGAAAAAGATGGTATGAGCCCCCTGTTACTATACCAAATGGTGAGGCTGTTTATGTCGAAGGAAGAGGGGATTGTGCCCTTCCAAGTGGGGCAATAATTAGAGAAGTGCTTCATGTCCCAAAATTTAAATGCAACTTGCTTTCTGTTAGTAGACTGTCTAAAGAACTTCAATGTGCTATTACATTTTTTCCTGAATTTTGTACCATGCAGGACTTGTGTTCGAGGACATTGATTGGAACGGGTGATTGCGAGGATGGTCTCTACAAGATGAGGATGTTTGAAACCAAGCGGCATGCTATGATGACTACTCAAAGTATGTGGCACAAGAGATTAGGGCATCCATCAAATTCTAAATTATGTCATTTGGATTTTTTCAAAAACACTTCTTTGGATAATAAGTTTTTTGTGATTCGTGTGCTAAAGCTAAGTTTGCAAGATTGCCATTTCCAACTAGTGTTACTAAAACAAAAGCTTGCTTTGAGTTAATACATTGTGATATATGGGGCAAATATCGCACACCGTCTCTCACACGTGCAAACTACTTCTTAACAATAGTGGATGATTTTAGCCATTCCGTGTGGGTTTTCCTTCTCAAACACAAAGATCAGGCAAGTATTTGCCTCGTCGATTTTCACAAAATGGTTAAAGTCCAATTTGAGAAGGATATCAAAAGAATAAGGTGTGACAATGGTGGGGAATTTGCTTCAAACAGAATGCTTGATTTTTATGCGAAGGAAGGGATTCTACTAGAAACTTCATGTCCACACACACCACAACAAAATGGTGTTGTGGAACGAAAACATCGACACCTATTAGAAATAGCACGCACCTTAAAATTCAAGGCGAATCTACCCACAAAATTCTGAGGAGAATGTGTTTTAACAGCAGCACATGTTATAAATCGTTTACCGTCTGAAGTGATTGAGAATAAAACACCCTATGAAATTTTACACAACTCAAAACCCAACTATGATCATATAAAGGTTTTTGGTTGTCTAGTCTACTATAGGAGTATTGAGACCAAAGGAGATAAGTTTGAAATGAGGGGGAGACCGGGTGTTTTTCTTGGGTATCCTTCCGAAACCAAAGGATACAAAGTGTATGATCTCCAACATGGCAAAATGGTGACCTCCAGAGATGTCAAATTTCTAGAAAATATTTTCCCTTTTGCTCGAGATATTACTGAGAAGGAAGAAATTTTTATTTTACCTCAAAGATGGGATATAGACAACGGTGGGCCAAATCAAACTTGGCCCAATGAAGCCATCCCCACTCCTCTTATTTCCGAAAATCAGCCACAAAAACCTCACGATGGTCTAGATCTATCAGGGCCAAATGAAGATACCAATGGGCATGTTACATCTGGCCCAAACCAAGCCAACCAACATCAGCCCGACAACACCCATCAGCCTCTAGAAAACCATGACGACCCGGATTTATCAGACACAAATGGGTTTGTCACATCCGGCCTAACCCAAACCCAAACTGAAAACACCCATGAGCCCGTTTATGATGACCAACATGAAACAGGGTTTGAAACTACTAATGAAACACATAGGCCCACAAATGCCAGACCAATAAGAAGCAAATCACGACCTGCGTGACTTGATGGTTTTGAAATCAGCCTACCCCCATCGTTAGACTATACGCAATCATCGTTCCATCAAGACTCCTCCACGGTACATCCCTTAGCATATTTTATTTCTTATGATAAATTTACTAACACTCATAAAGCTTTCCTGATGGCCATTACCACAAATAATGAGCCTAAACATTTCAAGCAAGCCGTGAAAGATGTCAGGTGGATCGACGCCATGAAACAAGAGATCCAAGCTCTTGAAGAAAATGAGACTTGGTCATTGGAAGAGCTACCAAAAGGCAAACGAGCGATTGATTCAAAATGGGTTTACAAGATCAAGTACAAGCCAAATGGAGATGTTGAACGATACAAGACACGTCTGGTGGCTAAAGGCTTCACACAGATGGAAGGGGTTGATTTCCATGAAACTTTTGCCCCTGTTGCGAAATTAGTGACGGTACGCACCCTTTTGACTGTGGCCGTGAAGCGTGATTGGCACATTTATCAACTTGATGTGAACAATGCCTTTTTGCATGGCGACTTGCATGAAGATGTGTACATGAAGATTCCCCAAGGTTTTGGAAAACAAGATGATAATAAGGTATGCAAACTCAAGAAATCCTTGTACGGTCTCAAGCAAGCTTCAAGAAATTGGTATCAAAAGTTCACTCATTCTTTATTAGAAATTGGTTTCAAGCAAACTCCCGCCGATCATTCTTTTTTCATTTTCAAAGATAACAAAACTTTTTTGCTGCACTCATTTATGTCAATGATGTTGTTCTTGTGGGAAATGACTCGAGCAAAATACAAGCAACTAAAGCTTTTCTGAATAAGCGATTTAGCATCAAAGATCTTGGACCCTTAAAATATTTTCTTGGCATTGAGGTCGCCAAAACTAACGAAGGTATGGTTTTAAGTCAACGAAAATACACATTGGACATCCTTGAAGATGTTGGCATGACAGGTTGTAGACCAAGTTCTTTTCCCATGGAACAAAACTTGAAACTTGATATGTGCGACAAGGAACCTCGTGTCGATGCTAGTCAATACCGTAGATTGATCGGGAGACTTCTTTATTTGCAAGCTACGCGACCTAATATAGCTTATGCAGTGAACATTTTGAGTCAATTTGTCAGTGATCCTAGACAAACCCACATGGAGGCTGCTACTCGTGTCTTACGTTATTTGAAGGGAACTCCGGGACAAGGTATTCTCATTCCTAAAGCAGGCGGGGATAACCTCTTGGCTTATTGTGACTCCGATTGGTTAGGATGTCCAATGACTAGACGGTCCAGAACTGGTTACTTGCTTCTTCTTGGAGGAGCACCTATTTCTTGGAGGACCAAAAAGCAGTCGGTTGTCTCCAAATCATCAGCAGAAGCTGAATATCGGGCAATGTCTAATGCTGTTAGTGAAATCTTATGGATGCGGTGGCTTTTAAGCGAGCTTGACATGGCTCCTGTCGGACCGACCCATTGTTTTGTGACAATCAAGCTACTCGTCACATAGCGAATAACCCGGTTTTTCATGAACGTACCAAACACGTCGAAATGGACTTCTACTTTGTGAGGGAAAGAGTTGACTCTATGGAGATATGCCCCATGCCTATTGCTACCAAAGATCAAATTGCTGACGTTCTTACAAAAGCCTTAGGGGCTAACTTTCTCCGTTTCCTGTTGTGCAAGTTGGGTGTTCGGAACCTTCACGCTCCAACTTGAGGGGGAGTATAAAAGGGAAGAATATGGGACATTTATTCTCCTGATTTATTGTTCCGAGAATAGTGCTCCACTATCATTCCAAGAATATTGCTCCACGATTAATTATTTCCATTCCTTTTTATTTCCTATTATTATGCATGGCTTTTGTTATTTAAGGACTATCTTCCGTCTTTGTATTCATCTTGAAAAGAGCTATCAATAAAACAAAAACAAGAACCATAACAGTTTGTTAGATTCCGGTTTCGAACACAAACCGGTACCGAACCAATTTTTTATGCACCGGGACAACATAACTCACAGTACCAGATTACATCTTATTTGTATCCTAATGGCTTTTTAATGTTAGCCCATTACATCTATTGGTCTAAATTCTTTCTTTAATTATCTTGACTATAATAAGCGGGCTCTAGCAAATGAGTCTCTTTATTAATTAGTTTTTAAACACGGGTTGATCTTAATTCTTAACCTCAAGACTTTTCCATATATTATAAAGTTAATTTGGAGAGAATTCACTTTAAAACTCTTAAATTTTATTAGAACTTAAAAAATTATCTAAACCTTGAATCTTTAATAAACGGTTCAAAAGTAATAAACGGTTCAAAAGTATAGTATCTTTTTATAATTAAATCCAAAATTAGGAAAAGTAAATAAGAAAAATAAGAAATCATAGGGATTTTAACCTAATTTCTTAATTAACTTCCATTATAATCACTCATCGCTTTCTCTATATCATGTAGTCTTCAATGTCTTTTATATCTCCATGCATCTAATTTTGTCCTCTCTCAAAACGACCCTCATGTCTAGTATGAGATGGTCAAGAGGATAATGAATGAAGTTAATTCCAAGGTCAACACCATTATATTAGTTGCGAAACCATCATAAGAAGAAAAGAAAAAAGTCGAAGATGATGAATATCAATAATGATCAATATAAATTTAACATGTTCAGATGTCACCAAAACACTAAAAAACCACCATAAAAAAATTTTGAAGATGAGGAATGTTTTGGTAAAAGAGAAAAAAAATCATTTTTAGAAATGATGATAGAGTCAATGGCATGTTGGCATGTAGGTATTATAAATGTTTTCTTCTAGTTATTATCTTCAATTATTTTTATTGATTTTTTATTTAAAATTGTAATGGTCAATAAATCAATTGTTTGAAACTTCTCTGTGTATGATCTCTTTCGACTCTCACCTATTTTAATTTGCTAGCTTTTACATCTAATAATTTGTAGTTTCTTTTATTATCGGGGATCGAGCTACAATATGCTTCACAATTTGATTTGATTGAACGGAGATAATTAAACGCAACGAATATTAATTCAATCGGTTCAAAACCAATCAATCACAAAGGACAACTCAATTTAGATGTTCACTTTGTTATCATAGATTTGAAAAGAGGATTGTGAACTACAATAGCATAGTCCATTTCAAACTATACGACCAGTGAGTTTTTCTCATGCACTAGAAAGCCGCACAAAATCTCGAAAATTAAGATCGCCAAGGAAATTAATAAGAATTACATTTAAACTACACTCAAACAAAGATGTCAATAGCGTCACATGATATATAAACACACAAAAATATGTGTTAAAAGTATACTATAAAAAATATGAAATATTAATATTAATTCTCGTAGTTCTTAAGATATTTATGAGTTCTTAAATAATCCAAAAGGACGTAACTGATGAATAAACATCTCAAAATTTTAACTTGTATTGTTATTTTACTAGATGGTTATACTAGATGATAGATACACACAACCTTTCTGCATCAATTACATAACAATGAAAAACTCAAAATAATTTTAACGATGCAAATAAACAATGAAAGTATTACATCATATTAATTGTATTAGGGTATTCGATTATCTTATATTGACTCCATCTTTTGAAGACTTGTTAAATCTTAAGAAATAAGACTAATATGTTAAAATCAAATCAAATCATGAACAAACAATGCACAACACAGTTTTATTCTTATACACCACAATATACATGATGATCAAATATACAGGCACTTGACCCTATTACAATCACAACTAGAGCATCCCAAAGTTAAAATCTTTTAGAGATCTAAAAGATGATTTACTTACCAGCTATAAATTCATAAACTTGTTACACAAAAACCCATCCTACAAGAGCGGAAGCAAGCTACGCTTGAAACTGTAACTTTTCTTGGCTTGCGGAGGCGTGAGATTTAGACCAAACATCTCTTTGGGGGCATGACCGGGGTCGGATATGAGTCCAACCAACTTAGCCACAACAACTGCACTATCAGCCACATGGTCCATGTCGTCAACCTGGCTCCATAACTTGTTAGCCAACTGAATCCTTCTGTACTTTGTGGTCAACCCGATCCCCCATCTCAGGAACAGACTCTCCCTCTCTTGTTCTGTTAGTTTCTTGTGCATTTGCTTTGTCAGCATCTCTCGTTCACGTCGTAAGCTCTTTCACTGTTCATGCATTCATCAATAAAAAGATCATGTTTTGACACTAAATAATTATTGAAACATAAAAAAGAACAAACATATAGGGATTCTTACTTGGAGGAACGGGTGATGGTCCGGCCATCATCTACAGCCACATTAACCCGAGAAAACATGTCTTTTACAAAGGCTAAACGTCTGCGTTCAACCTCCATGTAAATGGAGTCGGTTGGGTCACCATTGAATAACAAAAAGAAGTAGGTTCTGTGCACAAGGGACACATTGCACTCATGCCAAAATTGTATGATTTCTTTCTGCAGCCTCTTGAACTCTGAACGCCAAGATGTTGCTCTGAAACCATTTACTATTGGATCCAAACCAATGCTTCTTACACTCTTCGACTTCTCCATGGTTGTAATCTAAGGTCAACAAAACAATAGAGACGTTAATACATGAGTAAAAATAGTAGGAAGAATCGAATTCTTTTTAAAAATAAATAAACTGACTTTCGTATCATCAGCTTGCTTATCATCCTGAGCCTCATTTGGTTCTTTTGTTGCTGAAACTAATGACTTTATGATCGATGCATCCTCTTCTTCAATTGAGATCTTTTCTGGTTCGTTACTGTTATGATCAATGGTACCCTTTTCAAATTCTACACCATAGTTGAAAGTACAACTCTTTATAGGAAAAACAGGAGGTCTTCCAGTGTAGTAATTTTCATCACCATTTGGCGGAGTGCTGTGTTCTAGCTTGTGAAGCCATGTAGCATGTACACCCTCTTTACAGCTTTTACTCTTTGGTAATTTGAATTTTTTTGGAAACTCTAATACATAATCATCTTCATTAGAACCATTGGATTCTAACTGTTCCTTCACTGGCTCCTTCAATGGTGGTTTCCCTGATTCATCTTCCTTCAATGGAGTTTCTAGTTCTATATCTTCCTTCAACGGCAATTGCACTACTTTATCATTTGCATTCATTTCTTCATCCACATTTGACTCAGGTGACATATTTTCTAAAGGACTTTCAATGTGATCCTCATGAAACACTTCTCCAGAAGAAACCTGAATCTTGGTATCAGGAGACAAACAATACGATTCCACATATGCTTTTGGGATTAATTCCTCTGATCCAATGCACCTAACCACCTTGCATGAATCCTCTAAATTTCCATTACTTTTCTCATCAACTTCATCCCAATCATGACAAGAATCGGTTTCACTTGATTGTGCAATTCTAATCATGGGCCTTACTGGAGTACTATCAGGAAGAGAGTTTTCTTCATATTCGGTAACACGTATGTAATTTTCTTCAAAACTACTCTCACTACGCCTGGGAGAGTACCGGCTTGAACCAAGAGTTCTAATACTTCCATCAAATGATTGACGTGGGTCCATCGGAATCGATGTCTCTGCCATATAATTTCCGTTTCAGATGAAATCTGTACTCGAAGGTGAGGGTAATTATCTGGACCTAACTGTAAGATGCAACATATAATAAAGCAGAAATTAGAACTGACACATAAAATACATAAATAAATAAAACTTGTCAAGATTTTACCCGTATCAATGAATTTTCATTATCTTCAACCACACGTAGTAACTCCTGAACCTGGGATCGAGCATGATCTCTTTCAGCAGTTAATTCTTCTATTTGCTTCAGCATCTGTACATCAGAATACACATGAACCTTCTTGCTTTTGCATTTTGTATATGTAGTTTAGGGACAAAAAACTAAGTGATTACCTTTTCAATCTGATGGTCTTTCTCACATAACAATGTAGCAGTATCTGATGATATTCGATTAGATCCTGGAGTCCTTAACTCGTTTTCTAATCTATCCAATTCTCTCTGCAAATGTTTCACTAAAGCTTTGTCTGACATAACCGTATTCACCTGGGCATTAGTACTCACTTCCTTTGCACAACTTGCAAATAAGAGAGTGTTTCTTGATTGCTCAACATGACTTCTTGCAGGGCTCATTGTACAGATGATTGCAGTTCTTGAATTACCTCCTAATGAAGATTGAAGTATGCGTGTTAGCTTCGAATCTCTGAATGGTATGTGCCCACTTCTTCCCTTGCTGTATTCAATCACAGAGACTTGTGAATTTGATTCTTCTATCAATAAATCAAGATTGAATCATACAGTGATAAATCATAAAAAGGTAAGAAAAGTAAGCTAACCTTAACTTCCGAATTACAGTTCCTAGTGTTAACAGGCTGCGGTTTATGTGGCAGCCCTCTTTTAGCCTTGCACCGGCTGTTAATGACTGTGAAGCACGCTCACTTCCAGCAAGATCAACAAAGTTCTATAATAAAGCACAAAAGGGAAAAGGGATATTTTTTTATATCATAACTATATCAGCATCCTAAATTTAAATTCATGCATACCACAGTCGAAACAAGCGTATTTGTGCTCTCCCTGCCTAGATAGTTGTTAGGCGTACTTTCAATTGTCTGCATCCAATGATTAAAACATGAAAAATGTAATCTTTTACCAACAATGTTATGCAATCAGAGCATGTCTTTACCAGTCTAATGATTTGGTGTGATCTAGAACTTGTTTCGTTTAGTGATGTCTCTCCAATTTGTCTCTGAGCTGTAATGATGCATTCTCAATTAAAAACAAATTGAAAGGCTATGAATCGATAAAATTGAAAAAGATATTCTCACCTTCACAGACAGAAAGGAGCTCCATCACATGATCCCAGTCCCTAACACTTTCCTCGGTGAGGTTTTCAACAATAGTTCCTCTCTGTTATAACAGTTTGCCGTTATTGACACCAAAAAAAAAAGATAATAGATGATAATTTAAATCAGCTTTACCTCTGGATCATCTAAAAGTCTGAGTGGATAGCCATCAGAGCTAAGGAGATCTCTGACAGATTCATTATATATCTCCATGGCTGAGAATTTCAAATGAAAGTCCCTATCAGGGTGCTGCATTCAAATTAACCATAGATTAGTTCCACTGTTAAATGTGAAAAACAAAAAAAAAAACTTGATTTGCTGGAAGTGAAAATCGCAAGATGATGTGATTACCTTTTGTATATAATCATATATGTCTGCCAAAGTATACTCAGTGATTCCGGTCATTGTGAATGTCTTCCACTGCTTGTTTGCCCGTATGCAAAAATACTAGCTGGGACACAAATCAAAATCATGATTGAACATAAATCCAAATAGCTACAGCAAGATGAAGCAGTAACAACCCAAAAAAGTTAACTCACCATTGATACCACCAACAACCGATAGCACAACATCTTTAGCTCCATCCTGGTACACCTGCCTTGTGGAGCAATCACATCCAAAAACCCTGTCTACACCCAATTCGCCACCACAATGAACAAAAACAAGAATTTCAATACCACTTAACATAATCTTCAAAAAAAGCATAAAACACAAAGAAATGCACATCAAAAGCCTTTATGATCAAACATTAAAGATCTGAATCAAGAAACTTTCTTTGACACTTAAAATGATGACAATTCATTACCCTTCCAATCCTCATACTTTCCACCCTAACCAAGAACATTGATGACAAATTTCAACTAAAACATAAAAACAACACGAAAACGAAAAACCTACCAAATGTATATGCAGATGGATACATGGATCTCTCAGGCACACTAAGGTTCCCATTCTTATAAACAATGGTGTTCTGATCAAAACACTCCCAATCAGACACATCATTCGTAACAATCTCTCGCCCATTCAACGGCCGCAGCCTCACCGACACGAAAATCTTCTCGCTGCCCCCGTCCCCTGCCCGCGCCACCCCTCCACCACCACTTTCCCCCATTTCCAACACAAATCAAAGCTCTCACACCCTGTAACTCCAAAACTGCAGCAATAATAATAATAATAATAATAATAATATATGTGTGTTTGTGTGTGTGTTCAACTGTCCTCAACACTGGTAGTTGTCGAGGAGACATAAAGAGGGGCCAGCAAATCGGTTACGATCAAACAGCAATCATCATCTGAAACCATCGGTAATCATCAACATCTAATTAGCTACGATTCAACGCCATGTACTCAACAATTAATAATAATAATAATAATAATAATAATATAATAAATAATAATAATAATAATAATAATAATATAATAATAATAATAATAATAATAATAATAATAATAATAATAATAATAATAATATAATAATAATAATAATATATTATTATTATTATTGTTTTGTTATACGAATTCACAAAGCGATAGAATAATGATATGCAAATTACACGAAAGGCGTCAACGAGGACGGTGTATTTATGCGAATAGTTAAACATCTGGTCCCCCACGCACCTTTGATTTTACAGACTGTCTTTTCCAAATGTTTTTCCACCATTAATTCATCTGAAGAATTTCATTTCAATTCAATGAGAAACAATTGAGCAAAATTAGGTTGAAAAGTTGCAGGTTTTTTAATTAACCTTTGATGATGTCATGATTTGAGTGGATCAATTGATTGTGGGTGTGCGAGCTGTCTCTCTCCCTCCACAGTACATAATAGATGTACTTTCTGATGGGTATTTTGATGGAGAGAGAGAGAGAGAGAGAGAGAGAGAGAGAGAAGCAAAGAGATGAGTTATGAATCTGCAGATGATGATGATGATGATGATGAAGGTTTGATGATAGCAAAATTGAATTGGGGATGAAATTGAATTAGGGATTTGGGTGTTGGTGTTCAAGGGATCAAAAATTTGACAGAAATTGCCGCGTTATTTGTTTATCATAAGATGGAAAAAGTTTTCTGTCCACGTGCTTGAATTTAAGTCCCTTTAAATCTTGTTTCATAAATGTTGCAAGGGGACGTTGATACTTGATAGTAAAATTAACACTTTTTAATTAACAGTGACATATAGGTGTGATTTATGTAATATAGATATGATTTTGAGATGTAGAGTGTGTGTTCGCAGGTAAAATATATGTAGCTATCTGATAAAATAGTTAGATTTTTAACATAACTTGGGATTTAAGATAAAAAAATTGTCTATAAGGATGTAAACGAGTCGAACTGAACTCGAGCTCGTTTAGGCTCGAGCTCGGCTTTTAAAAAGCTCAGAGCGAGCTCGGCTCGTTTGTATTTTATTTCTAAAGTTCGGGCTCGACCCGTTTATGTTAAATTATTAATTTTTATTTTTTATAGGTTACTTTTATATTTTTTATAATTTTGTTTCATATATATTGTTATACCATTATAAAGCGTGTTGTTATGTATGCTAGAAACTTGATGCAATAAGGATGTAAATACACTCACCTATAAGACCAAAACAGATACATGTGATACCTTCTCATCGCTTCTATTATTAAACAAAACTTGCTTTATACTGAAATCAATCCTAAAGTTGTAACTATCAAAGCTAAGCGTAATTGTTAAAAGTTAAAACCGATCCGTCACTAGCGGCTTGGTTTCACAGCGCTCATAAACGCCCCAAAACAAGACACAAAATATGAAAAAATAATGGTTTGATTAAATGTTTAAAACAATTTGTATTCAACATTTTGTTTCTTTTCAAGAGTTATTTAAGAGCACAAATTAATTAATTAGTTATATCTAATTTAAAGTATCTAAAATATGTTTAAAGTCCGATTCGTTTTTATTGTTTATGTTATTAGTCGTAACTAAATTGATCATTATGTTAATTCTGAAACCGATTGCCCGCGATAAAAAAGAGTCATCCGCTAAACCAATTAAATCATTAATTTTTTTTGACGATTTCATGGGTTTCAACCAAACTATAAACATCCCTAGCGATAAGCGTGATTAGCACCTTGAATGACACGTTCTAAACTTTTATCATACCTTAAAAAATGGTTACAACCGCTCCATCTAATCACTTATATCTTATTTGTTTAATAAAAGATTTGTCAGTTCTTACAGTTATGTGCAAATTAAAGTATAAACGTGTCGGGGAAGTACTTTTGTTCTTTGGACCAGCATGAATGATACATATATATATGTCACCTTTCATGTTCTCCACTAACGTAACAAGAACTATACAGTCTAACAAATATATATATTTTAATTTCACATCATATAAAATATTGGAAGTAAATGCGATATTTCAAGTAGAATATTTTAAGCATAACTTAATTGTTATAAAATAAAATTTTGTAATCTAACGGTACCAAGATGAGCTAATAAGGCTGGTGTATTTTCAAGTGATTATGGTTTAAATCTTATATTGAACAAATTAATAAATCTATGAGTAAGTTTATGGGTATGAGAGTTATTCGTTCTGACTTCTGAATGAATAAAATTGATCCCAATAAAAGCTTTCTCTCGTCTAAGCTTCCTTCATTTCCTCGTTTTCTCAGTTCTACTTCATAGGTGTAATAGCTTCGTAGTAGAACACACATTTGGTTCACCTAGTTGTCTGGCTGTGTTATTGAAGTTGTGTATCATCGATATCCATGATTTTGGAGAACGATGGGGAGTGTGCTTATGGCTTAAGGTGGATGGTTTGGTGGTTTTTGTGGGCCTCCTACTAATAGTTGAGACATGGGGTTGCTCGAGTATGAATCCTTAAAAACATATTTGTTTTGTGTTTGTTGTGTGGAGAGGTAGGAGGTAGTTACACATTAATGCCATGTGCTTGAAACGTGAGGATTAATTGGTCTATTAGACTAAGATCTTAGTGGTTTGTTATTGTTAGATTTTTTCTGGTTTGGAAGGCTTCATACGCGAATGCACTCACAGTCATAAGTTAGAACACCAGACACACACATCACATTCACCAAAAACACCATTCTCCTCATCCGTAAATGGTGGTAGTTAGCTAACGTAGTGCCTACGTGGCCTCAACTCACACTCACGCTCACATGAACGATAAAGGACGACCTCATATTCAATATTTTTTACTAAAAGCATCAAACAACATCACAAATATAACGTGACCCAAGCCTTCAAAATATCATGTAACACAAGAAACAATAAATAATTATTTAATTATGTGATACATATATAAATAAATATCAACTCATGAAGAAGCGTTCAGCACCGTGCATTGTACATAGAGTCAGAGAGTATTAACAACTGAATTTTAATATTATATTACCACTATTGACTCATAATTACTATTATAATTAAAATGTTTGGGTGGTGCGTTTCCTTTTTTTTTAATTTTCTTTTGTTTATTTTGCTTGTGTTTATTTTTTTCTTTTTTGTTGTGTTTTAATATGGTTTGTATTGTGTGTAGGTTCGAGATTTTGAGATGAGGTTTTTTGTATCTGGACACGTGTTTTGATTTGTAGGGTTCGTTGACGTTTTTTTTCTCCGGTTCCTGCTTTCTTCTTTTTAAAAGGTTTGGTCGTGAGGATTTTCCCTTTTTTAAATTTTCTTTGTGTATATTTTCTTTGTGTGTTTTTATTTTTTTCTTTTTTTTGTTTGTGTTTTAATATGTTTGTTTTGTGTGTGGCTCGAGAATTTGAGATGGGGTTTTTTGTATCTGGACATGTGTTTTATTTGTAGAGTTCGTTGACGTTGTCTTTTTCCGTTTCCTCCTGCTTCTTTCTTTCGTTATCGATACCCTGACGATTCTCGCTATTAATGTTTGGGTTCTCCTTTTGTTTGCTCTTTTTGGGGCTTTGATTTTCGTCGGTTTTCTATTTTGTACCGTGTCGCTTTCTTACTTATGATTTTTGTTTGTTTTGTGTATGGTGTTGGGCTTTGATTAGTTTAGGGTTTCCGCATGTTCTGGTGTGTTATGTGA
>JABSNV010001271.1:25000-40473 GCA_024085815.1 Flaveria linearis | reverse complement strand
CCAACATGATCAAAGTTGCAAATCCTCAAACCAAAAGGAAAACACACAAGAAGACTAGCCACTCATAGTTTATGCATGAAAACAAGATTCAAGATACAATTCATACATCAAAATGAAATAGCAAGGATTAAGTACCACAAGATCTTGTTCTTCAACACATCTAAGAAGATCAACAAAAGCTTAGCCAAACAAGACTTCAATTCTCATCACCCGAATGATTTTGCTCCCAAGGAGATTAACTACAAATCAATTGTTTTTCAATGCTTTTAAACAAAGCATTTCCAGCCAAAAGTTCCAGAAATTCTGCCAAAAATCTTCGTCACCTTTCATAATCTTGAGCAAAAAGGCATCCACTTGTGATTTTAATAAGTGAATCCACTTACCAGGAAGTCACCTCTACCGTAACTTACGGTAGCCACCGTAAGTTACGGTAGCCACAAGGCTTGTACGGCAGAAAGCTTCTGTGCTACGGTGGGAAAATTCAAGATTTGGGGTCCACGGTAATTTACGGTGGCCACCGTAAATTACGGTGGAGCCCTGAACATTCTGTTTCTTCTTTTCTTCTTTTCCACGCACGTCCACTCCGTTCCCGCTAGCAACGTTTTCTCCATTTTTAGCTCCCAACATACCTGAAACATAGCAACTGTAGTTATCTAATTCAAGATAATTACACGATTAAACGAGAATGTTAGCGTTTTAACATCATAAAAGGGTTGTTCCTTGAACCACCCGTCAATAACCAACGACACCGAAGATGAGTAATCAAGGTTGAGTAAGCTCGGGCGAAGCTGTCGTCCCCACACCAGATTGCCTCTGTTGGTATTAAGCTTCGCCGGAGATGCGGCGGCGAAGATGGTGGCGGTGTTGGTTGTGATTCTTCCGGCAGGTCTGGTGAGCCTAGGGAGGGCGGAGATGGTGGTGGCGCCGGAGGAGAGGACTCGAGACTCCATTGTGTGGGTGTGTGAGAGAAAACTGTTGGAGTGACAATGGTGGTGGTGAGTGAACTCTGTGTGCTAACGGGTTAGGGTTTGTGGAGGTGGAGATGGCGGCGACGGCGAGAGGATAAGGAAGTGGAGGTGGCGATGGTTGTTGACTCCGAAGGGGGTCGTGGGTCGTTGCAGGTAGCGTTGGGTGGTGTGGGGGTGTGAGCAGAGGAGAAGGAGTTTGATGAGGAAGATGGAGAAGATGAAGGGGAGATTAGAGTTTTAATTTTAAATGCAGTTTAGTCTTTAAATAAAAGAGTTAACAGAATAATTTAACGGTATTAGTGTTTTGGATTCAAATGAGAACAAAAATAAATGTTAGGGGTATATGAGGATTTTTAAACTGTAGGAATGCAAATAGTAAAATCACCAAACCTCAAGGATGCAAATGGTAATTTACTCTTTTAATTATTTAAACTACATAGACTTTTGTTTGTCATTTTACTTTTTCTAGATTTTTAACATTTATTTTTTATGTTTTACTTTTTATAGATTTCTATCTTGTGATTAGATATCGACCTTCAATTATGTATATTATGTATACTTAGGCTAGTGGAATTCGGTCCGGTCGGAGTAATTGGAAGAAAACAGGGAGTTCATGTGGAGAGGTTGTGATTGGTGGTGGAATAGATTGGTGCGGATGAGGCTACAGTCGACGAATATTCACTGGTTCGGGATAATTAACAAAGACGAAAGGGTGGATGCCCCATGAATTGGGCGCGGGAAAACCAAAAACACCACTCCCTTCGTTTTTGGAGAAAATGCGGAAACCCCAGGAAACCAAACCCCGATTTTTTGTCCGTGTGCCATTAGTGTAATTTTTATTTAGAGTAAATTGCTATTTTCGTCCCTGTAGTTTGGTGAAAATTGCCACTTTAATCTAATAGTTTGTTTTTCGCATCTGGGTCCCTGTGCTTTACAAATCTTGTCATATTCATCCAGTCCGTTAACTCCATCCAAAATTTCCGTTAAATGAGGGGTATATGGTCATTTTACATATATGTTTTTATTTTTCTTTTTTTTAAACCTGATTTAATATATACTCTTTAAATACATTGCTATTTTAGTCCCTTTGGTTTGAGCGTATTTGCCAATTTAGTCCAAAAATAACCACCACACCATTACCCGTCACAAGAACCACCGAACCACCACCACCGCCCCATCACAAAGCCACCAACACCACACCCGAGCGCCCACCACCACCACGCATATTGGATCGGCTACCATGTAAACCCTAAAAATCGACAATCAATATTGGACTTGTAACATACTATTCGAAAATGCATATATATTAACCCTACTAATACCTCAACAATACTCGTTTTCAAGGGTTCCATATACGTTTTCGAAGGGGTTTGTTATAAGTTCGAGATTAACGGTTTGTTTCTAGGGTCTACATGGTGGTGGTGATCTAGTGTGTGATGGCGGAGATCTAATGTGTGGTGGTGGAGATCTAATGTGTGGTGGGGGATCTAATGTGTGGTGGTGGAGATCTAATGTGTGGTGATGGTGCCCGTCTGGTATGGTGTTGGTGCTTTTATGATAGGGTGGAGGTGATGATTGGTGGTTCTGATGAAGTGGTGGTGGTTTTGCGGCATGGTGGTGGTGTGGTGTGTAAATACGAGGTCCAACTTTAGATGGTTCCGGTCTTGTGAACTTTGATTTACCGATGCTCTCTGAAGCTTCACACCTACGCACAATGAAAACAACACCAGTTAAGGCGTTCCAAGGGGGAAATATCCCTGGAACGACCCTCCGGCGTGAGAGTAAGTATAGGTTGAATGGAAATATGTGATAGGGATAATTAAGGGGGAGCTTTTGTGTGTTTTTGTGAGGATCTCGATCCTCCTTACCTGGTATTTATAGTGTTTGCCTGCTGCAATCGTGTGCTGATTTACAGGGATTATCCCCGACAAATCCATTACCTTTTATATTCTCCGACCGTTACTGAATTATCGGTGATTGGGGTGATTCCGATGTAATTAAATGTGGGGCACATGTCCTGCTGGCTTACCCGTTCCGCCCACATGAGTCGGGCTTTCGGGTTCGGGTACCCGGTCTTGTGTGGGTTATTTGTACCCTACATCTACATGGTGGTTCCATCACGGGTGGTGGTGATTTGGTGTTTTATGCCAAGGTGGTGAGATTTTTGGACTGAATTGGCAAACATGTCCAAACCAGAGGGACTAAAATAACAATTTATTTAAAGGGAATATATTAAATGGGGTTTAAAAAAATAGAAAAATAAAACATATATGTAAAATGACCAATATACCCTTCATTTAACGGAGAATGTTGGATGGAGTTAACGAACTGAATGAATATGACAAGATTTGTAAACCACAGGGACCCAGATGCGAAAAAATAAACTATTGGATGAAAGTGACAATTTTTACCAAACCACAGGACGAAAGTGGCAATTTACTCTTTTATTTATGTAAAATTATATTCATATAATTTAATTTGTATAAAAGCTATAAATATATAGACACTGTAAATTAAGAATTTTAAAATGGAAAAATTATAAGACTTTTTTTTATTCTTATCTTATATCCTTAATTTCTAGTTCACCTTCGCGGGTGTTTTTAATTTTATTTATACTTTGATATCAGTTTTATTCAAAACCGAGGTATCGAATTTAACATATTTCCCTTTTACTTCTTTTTTATATTCACGCCTATACTTATTGAAGTTAAAATTGACCCCCGCAAAGCGAGGGCGATTACCACTAGTTTTTTAATAAAATTCAAAAATTCATAATTAAACCATGAAAAAGATAGCACTAATTAGTTTTGATTCAATGTTTTCATCCTTTTAAATTGTATGATAATTAAATAATAAAGAATTTGTTCATGGTTTAAAATATTTCTCATAGATTTTTAAACTCTTTAATAAATGTTTTTAAGTGCTTTTACGTGTATAAGTTTTATATTTTTACTCTGATAGAAGAGTTTTACAACGTGACATCGTTAAATACACATGTATGTTTTTTTATGTGCATGGAATCTTTGCCTCAAAACTAAACATATCTAAAAGAACCAATCAGAACACAGAAATGTCAAGTGAGTTTACTTGGCTAGATTTTAACATGAAGGCTAGATTTTAGCTAACACAAAAACTTGGGGTAGGGCTGTGCTCGGTGTGGTTCGGTGCGGTTAATACAGTTTTCGAAACTGAAACCGCGAGTTTGGTTAATACCATTATTTTAACCGTAACCGCAACCGAAACTTCGGTTAACCACACTTCGAATAACCACCGGTTATGGTTAATATGCGGTTAATTTCGTTAATTGGCCAATATATTTAGCATATGCTTTTAAACCAAAATATTAACTAATACATTATTGTTAGGCTAAGTTTGAACCAATTTTATAAGGGTGTGCACGATATGCTTCGTTTTTAGGTATTGCCAAAGTCAAAACCGAAGTCGGGGAGTGCATACAACAATGTGCACGCGCATTTTGCATTGTAAATAATGGAATCCACTATGTAAATATATTTTATAAATAAAATGAAAAAGATGAATATATGAAATTCTAGTAAAATCATGAGAAGTATTGTAAATTTATATACATTAATGACATTAGGTTCGTTGCGATTAATGAAGTTAATTTGCCCATCAAAACCAAAACCGAACCGCAATATGCGGTTAATCGGTTATGCCTTAACCGGATCCGTGGTTAATTGTTCGGTTGGTTAATTTGGTTCAGTTAATACGGTTAATTAGGTTATGGTTCGATTAAATCGGTTATCTGCTCACCCCTAACTTGGGGTATCACGAAAGATCAAATCAATAAAAAATCAAACGTAACTTGAAGGCAAGAATAGAACCGACTTTTTTGTATGCAAGATTTCAATAAGTATTTTTTTGAGGCTAGATCGATTTAGTTATTTTCTAGATGCTAAATTTTAACCGATATCTTTTTGTAGGCTAGATTTTAGCCGTCATATTTTACACATGTTTTGTTTTGATTGTCTTTTTAGTGGACCTTATTACACTTAAAAAAGGTTCGGCTAAATTCAAACCTTCTGTTTAAAATATAGCCGTCTAAACTTATGTAGATATTTAAAGATTAGTTGTTTTTCGATATGTTTTAATTTGAAATAAGTTTAAAAATGTAATTTTGGTAAATCGAATGTTCTAAAATTTTTATTTTGATGATTTCCCTCTTTTAATATGGTATGATTTAGTCAATGTCTAGTAAGAGTCAACTTATATAAAGTAAAGAATTGTAGACGCGGTGGTTCCAGTTGAATGTTTCTTATTTGTGGAATGGAACAATTCACCAGGAAACTTCCTTAAGACCTTATCACCTTAAAGAGTTAAAAGGTACAAGTTTTTTTACACGCGCGATACAGCGGGTCTACTCCCTAATAAGATTTAAAGCACAACATAACTCGCATATGAAGGTGTGCCCGCATGTAGTGGTTGGTTTTGGGAACATCGTTATATGTATTGGGACGGTGCATTGCGCATTGAAGCTTGAAACATAAATAGAAATAATATTATGTTTTGCACGTTGCAGCTTAACATTTAATAAAAAAGAGTTTACTTGTAAATATATAAGAAAAGTGATAAATTCATTGAGAAAGAAAAACGTAGCCTGCATGCTACAACGTGACGGCGTGGTTACACACCGCGTTCCACATGTTGCGACGATAACATTAAAGTACCGGAGATTGATATGTAGATAGAAAAAAATATTGTGCCTTGCGCATTGCGGCCTAATATTTTAAGTAAGTTGTTTAAGAGAAAAAAATATAAAAAAAGAAGCTAAAATACCATAAAACAAAATAAAAGGGTTAGCCGCGAGGTTCGAACCAATGGCATCAAAATCATTACCACATGACTTAAACCACCTGGATAGAGTGAAATTGTTTTTTGGTCGTTGGCTCCATGACTTAAAACACCTGGTATCTCGACCATTTTTAAATGTGTTAAAACATTAAGGGACTTATAAATTTGGATAAAATATAATAAAAATAATATTTAATATAAAAAGCCTAAAAATGATGTGGTTTACATGTGTCATTCGATTGTTTAAAAAGGAGGAAATTCGGTAAATATGTTAAATACATCAACTCATTGTATCTTATACGTTTATTGTGTCATATATTAGTTCATTGCATCATATATTTTACATCATTTGTTATATATATTCATTGTTGTGTCTTACGTTATATTTCATTTTATATTAGTTTTATCATCGTTTTTATTGGTTATATAAACTTGTTATCTATTATTGTATTTTATAATTAGAAGTGCAAAACGATATATTTTTCACCAATATATTTTTAAAACTTATAGTATTGAAGATAACATAATATGTTATTTTTGTCATTGTTATCTGTTATCGTGTTTTTAAATAGAAGTACATAATAATATTATTTTCCAATTTATTTTTCAAAACTAATTGTTGTTCAAGATTACATAATGCCGATCAAATAACACAATAAGACACTATTTTGCCATTCTTTTTAATGTACCAGATTAAATAGTTGTTAATTTATTATTATGTTTTACACACAGAAAATAAACAACAATGTTATTTGATCATTATATTTTTTAGAATATATCATTTAAAAAACATAATAGTATTAAAAAATAATATAACTAACAAAAATATATAATGAATTATATTAAGACACAATGATGAGTACAAATCATATAAGCTTAAAAACGTGAAAAAATTCATTATATTTTGATATAAAATACTATACTCGCATTAAAGATAAAAAATACTCATTTTATGTTAAAATGCCCCTCTAACAAACTTCTTCTATACACTTTAATCTCAACTATTGATTAAGTAGATTGATGGTTGAGATTTCTGTTTATACTTTTTAGCTTTAAGGGTCTTTTTATTTGAACCCTACCCATAAAATTTAAAGTGAAGAAAAGATTTCTTTGTCTACGCTCTTTTTAGTTTTCATGATAGATGTCACACTTGATTTCATCCCATCCACACAAAATTTTATTATTTGATTGATGATCTATTTGATATATTTGTTTGTTTATGAATTTGTGTCACACCCGAGATTCAGGACATCAGGTGTATGAGCCGGATCGGTTATCTATTTCATAGGGTCCCAATTGTATTTATTTGAAAATTTATCAGTGCGTATGTATAATTAGCTAAAGTTTTTTAGAATGCTTTATAATTTAAACAACATTACGGTTGATTTCATTTCTTGCATCAAAATATATTATTAATCAAATCGAGGTAATCAATTTTTATGATTGATCATATAATCAAATTCTGACCTTGAGAGGCTTTTTAATACTTGGGGTTGAATTCAAACTATCCATACATTTCATAAAAGTGATTTATGAAACCCTTAACAATTTACATTGTCTTTTACAAATATACATTACTTGTAATGAAATGAATAATGGTCAAGAGCTGCAAGACTGGTTAAGGGTGATTAATATAACCAGTCTCACAATGAGGAGAGTGTTAAAAAATTTAACAGATCAAATAGAGAACCATGTTTATATAGAAGATACTAAAACACAAGTAAATAATAAGACAGAACAAAAGAACAAGAACAATATAAGTATGATTTTCAAGAATGCTGTATACTGCTCTCAAGTTCTACTACAAGTGTTACAAGGCATAAAATAAAGTACAAGAACCTGAGATACTTTATACTACATCCTACAATCGGCTATACTTTGAAAGCCAGTTGGAAACACTAATCTAGACACACAAGATCAATGTACAGTGAAAAGGCACATTACCTTTTGACTTGTGACTATGACATGTCACAGCTCACATCCTAATCTATTACAAAAGGGATAGAAGATACAAAGTAGAAAGTTATAGACTCCAAACCATAATATACAGTTTACAAAAGTATGGACCTTTTCACCAACTTGTATAAGTTGGTGAGTTTTCAGAGTGACAAGGGAAAGTTAGTCAGCTTTATGAAAAAGTTGATCAAATAAATCATGTCTTCTCTGTCTTTGGAATAAATCAATGTGTAGTACTATACCCGCATAAATATATTGTGACGTTTTATTTTTTGTGTTGTTATGTTATTTTTGTGCTATTATATTATTTTGTGTTGTTTTCATATTATTTAATACTAAAATATGTATTTTTAGTAGTGTTGTTTTATATTATTTGTAGTATTTTACCGCGTAAATGTGGTGTTTTTTGCTGTAAATTATGTGTTCTTTTATTTTTAAAATGTGCTGTTTTACAGAAAACAACACAATTTCATAAAAAACAGCATAATTTTGTAAAGTTCATTTTTTGTCAAAAAGTATAAAAAAGTATAACAATACTATAATCAAATTAAAGAGAAAAAAATGCTTGATTTGATGGTGTAATTTTTTTTAAAAAAATTATATTGTATGAAAAGTATCAACGTTTAAAAAAAGTAAAGGATTTTAAAAAAAGTCAATAAAGATTTATATTGCCAATGTACCCCTCCACCTTTTTTCTTCTCCACTTGAATCCTAGTACTAATTAGTGTTAGACTAGGAAATTTAATGGCTTAGATTGTTTCTTAGGTTTTTTAGGCAAAATAATTTTTTTTATTTTAACAAACCCCTATCTCTACTACCTTATAATGCATATAAGGTGGGTAGCATCGTAATTTCTCACATTTCTGTAAGACGCGCCCGTAGAGCTGCCCTCACCTCCATCTTCGTCTCATCGACTCACCCTTCCCCTCCCCTTTAATGGCAATCGCTTCAGTTTCATGCTTCAGTTTCATGCTTCAGTTTCATCGACGCGCCCCTTTAATGGGTTTGCCCATGTGCCTCTGCTGATTTGAAGTCGAATTCGTGTTCAGTTCATCGAGTCAAGTCGTCTCGAGGGTGTGTGTTTTGGTCTGCCCATCGCGGTTCAATGATTCGGTTATCGGTTTGTGGAAGAAGGAGGATGATAATAAGAGTTCGAATAAGCGAAAAAACCCGTGTTTTGATGGTGAGTTAGCGCCCAAGAAACAGAGTGTGGAGGTGGATATATGTTTTATAGATGCTCAAATTGCTGTTGATGATGATATATTTAGTAACAGTAAGAAGTTGAAGACTATGTTCAAGAAGTTAAAAGGGTGTGATTCTTTTGGACCTCAAGATTTTGCTGTAGGTGATATTGTTTGGGCAAAATGCTCGAACGACCGATCCATTCCATCCCCAATTTTATCTTGTCAATGAGTCAATGATCGGAAGCGATAAAGGTAATGAATTAATCAATTTCTAGGGTTAGTTGTATATACTCTTATGCAATATTCAATTCTTAGTTGTACGAATGTATTATGTGTATGCAATTAGGTTGTACATTTGTAGTTTTGAGTTTATCAGTTTCACAGAAGCTCTGTATGCTATTTGATTCTGAATTTGTTTTGTATATGTAATAATCGTGTTCAGGAAGTGGATAAGGAGGTTTTATAGTTTCATCAATAGGTTTCATGCTTAAGTTATTGTATATCTTGAGATTTCTTCATTGTTACTTCATTATGTTATAGGATTAGAGTGTTGGTTATAGATTGTGTGATCTTGTGACGATGAATGCAGATCAGTTTGGAGTGTTAGTTTTTGTGATGATTTGTCTAATTTTTTCATTTTGTTTTTGTTCAGACCATAAATTTGGCGGCTATTTGCACTCCAGCAGATTGCACTACGCGTCCTCTTGATACTATCTACAGCAGTTTCATTGATGCACTTCCTGTGGTATGTATTGCATGTTGTTTATATATTTTATAGACAGTTTGATCGTCTGCCAATACTACCGTTGTAGAGGCAATATTGTGTGATAATTTATGCCCCCTTCATTCTACAGGTTAAGTACTGCTCTGAGAACAACAAGAGGCTTATTCACTTCTCTACGTGTGAAGTATATGGGAAGACAATAGGTAGCTTTCTTCCCAAAGATAGCCCCTTACGTCAGGTAAGGTTCAGATCACTGGTTGTTTGTTCATTTGATACAGTTAAATGTGCTATAAGATTTAAAGTTGGTTACAATTTTTCAGCTTTCTGGTTTTCTATCCAAACTCTTACAACTTCATATTTCAAGGTTAAACTTGTAAAAAAGGGGAATTATCATTATTTAAGCTCTTTAATTGATGGTGATGGCCTTTGTTTCAAACCTGGCCATCATCATACTCCGGATGTAATGTTAATTGGATCAGGAAGTTTGAATTATGCTTGTTGTTATAAGTTGTAAAAAGCGGAAATATAATTTTTTAAGCTAATTTAAGTTGAGGGTGCTGGTTTTTGTTCTAAACTTGCTTATCGTCACACTTGGTTGTAATGTCAGTTTATGCCATGTTATTTGGATCAGCCAGTCAGGAAGTTGGAATTGTGCTTGTTGCTTTGGTAGTGGAATTATATATGGGGGTTAACCATTTAGTTTAATATACCAAAGGCTAAATAAGAGTATTCTGTTTGGTGGCATAGGTTTTGAGTTCACATTCAATATTGTTTGCATGCAACGCTCTGTCCAGTTATCATATTATATCTTAGGGCTGCCATCCTTGCTTAATTATATGTGATGGGGTTTTAAATTTGAAATTTCTAATTTCGTGGTTACTAGAGTTACGTTGACATCTTGCTGATCATCTTTTCACCTTAGTTTGTATAGCTTTCTGCTGAACTATATAGACATAGTAGAAGGTTAAAACTGGAGCTTCCTCTTATATGTAATATGTTTGTCTATTAGACTGCATCCTGCTGTATTTGTCATCTCCGTTATCTGGAATTCTTAGTTTTCTCTTTACATTTTTCTTTTTCACTACAATATTTTTTGAAGTGAATCTTGATGAACTAATTTTTTTGGATGATAATGCATACAGGATCCTGCTTACTATGTTCTCAAAGAAGATACATCCTCCTGCATATGCGACTTAGTTGAGAAGCAGAGATGGTCATATGCATGTGCTAAACAATTGATAGAGAGGCTAATATATTGTAAATAAATAAACTGAAGCCTCATTCTGTTTTATTTTATTACACCAACACTAGCATGCTCACTGACTTTTTTTCCTTTTCCCCCTAAAACCTGAGGGTTCGGAGAACGGTCTTGAGTTCACCATAGTAAGACCTTTCAACTGGATTGGACCTAGGATGGATTTCATTCCTGGAATCGATGGTCCCAGTGAGGGTGTTCCAAGAGTTCTGGCGTGCTTTAGCAATGTTAGTAATATTTCCTCTTAAAATCTGAGTTTTGCATTGCTTCAATTTACTTCCAACTTTCTAGAATATTATTTACTAATGACTTTTTCTTTTCTCTGTTTCCAGAACCTCTTGAGGAGGGAGCCTCTGAAGCTTGTGGATAGTGGTGAATCACAAAGAACCTTTATTTAGATCAAGGATGCTATTGAAGCTGTTCTTTTGATGATTGTATGCTAATCTTTTCTCTTCAACATATAGTCATATGGAATATCTTGTTTTGATTTGGATTATTTAACGTCGCGAGTCAAAGAAGGGTAGGTATATTGTTGTCATTTCTATTTTTATTATATTCTTACAGATTTAATAACGATGTGTAATTAGGGTTGCTATACATCAAGCCGTGGAACAACAAACAATATCAATTGATGAAGCAGGAATAACAGCTGTTCTTACTTCAAGACCTCTGTTCTTGCTGCTGCAAACCCTCCATCAGGGTGTTATGTCAGTCTTAAGGTACATAAAGTGCCACAATATACATTTTCATTTTCATTGATATCATTTTTAGTCAATTAAATTTTGTATTGCAAACTGGGTGAGGTAATATTGATTTACTAACTACAATTCTTTCAAGATTTGACTTGATCTTCATTGTCAAAGATGCTAGGATGTTCTGCCATGACAAGGTTTGTTTCTTGAAATTCAAATTTAGATAATAAATTAATAACCGGAAACAGTTTATAAGCAATATTATACTTTTTATTAATCACTAATACTTTTTCTTTATTTCTTTGAGGCAGGAAACAGTGAATGCTATCTTGTGATGACGAATACATTAGAAACCTTATCATTTGTTGGTTTAAACAAGGAAGGCAATGCAGAACCAAATTGGTTTGTTTGACTATTTGTCTTGTTTTTTAGAAACAAATTACTTGGTTTTTCTATTGTCTAAATAAATTACAATAATTTTCTGACTGATGATTGATTTTTGTTTGTATAATATTAGAGACAACCACAACTATAAGACAGGGGGCAACTTCAAGGAAAAACTAAGAGAACATGGAAGGCTTGATGTTGTTATTGACATTGTAAGGGAATGTCAGCTATGCCCTTATTTAAATGTAACTTCTATTTGTGGATATACTTACCCGTCTGTCCTTGTTGAAAGTACACCAGATGCTATAGCTGATCTGAGTCTGTAATGTTTCCTTTGAAGGGTATGCTTGAGGCGACACGTGCAAGTGTTTGTCTGAGTCGATGATGATCTGTTTTGAAGTGGGATTGTCAGAGAAATACGCATATGGGTTAGTATTGGTTTGTATTTGAGCAAAGATATGTGACAACTGGTTCGGTTTGTTATGGATCACCGGGCTCAATCATAATGTCCAGATCTGGAATAGTCAACGTTGAGAGTCAAAAGGAGGCCAAGTAATATTGTTGTCATTTTTATTTTTATTTCATTCTGACATATTTTATAACGATGTGTAATCAGGGTTGCTATACAAGAAGCTATGTCAATTGCTAAAGCAGGAATAGCAACTGTTCTCAATTCAACAACCTCTGTTCTTGCTGCTGCAAATGCTCCATCAGGATGTTATGTCAATCTTAAGGTACATAAAAGTGCCACATATTACATTTTCATATTCATTTATATCCGTTTCCAGTCAATTAACACCTCTGTATTGCAAGCTGCACATGGTAACATTGATTTACAAACTACAATTCTTTCAAGATTTGACTTGATCTTCATCGTCAAAGATTCTAGGATGTTCAGCCATGACAAGTTTTGTTTCTTGAAATTCGAATTTAGATAATTAGTTAATAACCAGAAATAGTTTATAAGAAACATTTTATATCTTTTTTATGTAGATAATAGTCACCGGTAGTGATGGGCATCACATAGTCTACACACATGCAACTGGAAGGTGGTTTTCCCGGTGATGGATTGAATGTTGGTCATGGCATCAACGTACGGTCTTCCTTAATAATCCTAACATACATGTTATATTCTGTCATTGTGTTCTTATAGAATGTTAAATACGCATTGAAATTTGTACAAAGAAGCAAAGGTAACACACGTAGGCTTTTGTATTAATCCACCAATACTTTTTCTTTATTTGTTTGAGGCAGGACATTATGATTGTTAACAGTGATGACGAAGATATCAAAGCAATATAATCTGTTGGTTCAAACAGGTAGGTATATATATATCTACCACCACCGAGTATTCTTTAGAGACAATTGTTTTTTATTAATTATCAAATTTGTACCTGATAAATAATTGTTTTTGTTTGAATTATGTTTGTTGGCATGATAACTCATGTTTGGGGATGCTTTTGTAAAGGCATTTAGGTCATAACTAATTGTTCGTTTCGTCATACATTCATGACCCGATGGAAGGTAGTACTTTTGTGTAGATCTTTTAAATAAGTTGAAATTGGTTTAGTTCCTCAGTTAAGCCTTTATTAATTAAATTTTTGATTATTGGTTATCTAAAGTGATTAGATCTCAAGGTTCACAAGTGATTACCCTCATGCTGATTTGCATCACACTTTCAACACTACACACAGGCAGAAGTGAAGGTATTTGTTAAACTAAATCGGTTGGTATTCATATTCAAAGATTGTTATATGTGTATAAATATTTTTTTGTTGTCAAGAAAACTCATGTTTGTAGGTGCTTTGATAAAGGCGGATAGCTACCTCCTTGTTTCCTCGTCTATTCATGTCTTGTCGGAAGGTAGTACATCTCTTTGTAAATCTTATATAAAAATGAAGTTGGTTTTTAGCTTATGTCATATAATATATGCAGTTAGATGATTCAATAACAAAAAGGATGCTTGAAACTACTAATGCTGGTAAGCTTAAGACTCGGACCGGACCTATACCAGGTTTGTCTTTAATTATTAACTAAATATGAAACTTCTCGTATGGGACCTTCAATTTTCAATTCATTCTGTTAATGCTTTAATTATTCTTGGCTTGTTCTGCAATGACTGTACTGTTCCTAAGGATAAGCTAGAGCTTTTATAATATGTGACTATACAAGGTAAACGATTAGTTGAGTTCTACCATGTTTTTTTCTGTTAAGAGGACTATGAAAGTATATGCTGATTGTCTTGATTGAGTATTGTATATGAACATATAAATGAGCTGAGATGTAGGGGTTCTAGAGATAGTGCTAAATTGTTAGTCACCCAACATTATGTAGAGGTTATAGTGTGTTATCAAATCAATTGGTATTCATTTTGTAGGTATATTGTAGCAGAAAGAAACTACTCAGTGAAAGGAAACCATCAGGTAAAAAGACAAAGAGTAAAGTTCCAAGCTTTGATAAGGTACAAAGAAATTTAAGGCACTAATATATGGCAGGTAGCTCTTTTGTCACTCATCATAACCCTCCCACTGTATATACTCTTGCATTCTCTCTAATTACTTTTGTACTTATGGAATCTAAGATTTATATTGATAATGCTTCAGTTCTCCAGCATGATGAGTTTGAACTTTGAACAATTATGATTCGTCCTTTTTATATTGAGTTGAATTCTAATGAATTCATGTGGGAGTGGTTTATCGTTGATCAACTCTGGAAACAATAGATAGGGGCATATCTATCTCTTGTCAAATTATATTTCATTAGTCATTACAAATGGTGATAGTACATAAGTTTTGATGGTCTGTTTTTCATCACCTGCAACTTAACAAGAGATATTTGGTTTAGTTAGCAAAATCCACTAATCAGTTACCTAAGTCGTGGCAGTTTATTCTCATTATTAATCTCATGTTCCTTATATTCAATAATTGATAGTATGCATTAGTTTATTTTTAATATTAGGTTCTCTTTTGAAATCAAGTATAGACTTTAGACTTTGTTCTGAGGTATTATTGTCATCTTTAAAGTGGCTATGATTTTTTTAATGGATTCTAACTAAATTAATATATGCTGAAAGCACATGAAGAAGTAGAAACTGACATCATTGATACACTGCAAACGATATTTGGATTGGTCCGTTCTGGGGTAGCACCTGATCACTGAAACAAAGGTAAGGTTTGCAAGAATTGTACGGGTGTTATACTCTTGATTTTACAATATGTCCTAAAGTATCGGTGTAAATGATCTCATTTAACGATATGTCCTTAAGTATCAGCAACACAAAATGTAGTCATACTCAAGTATTTGTTGTTCAGAAACTAACCACTCTTCAGAATATTTGATGAGTGGATGTTTTTATGATGCAGGGACAATAATGAGATTGAGAAACATGTCTTTGATAAATGGGAACTGTCCGGTGTATGCACGTATCCATCTTGGAAGGACAGGAAGTCAAACGAATGATTTGGAAGCCCTTGCTTATGCTCTTGTATTTCTTCT
>JABSNV010001271.1:0-20000 GCA_024085815.1 Flaveria linearis | reverse complement strand
GTTTGAACATCTGCAGCAGTTTGTGGTGAGACAGGGCTCTCAGGTTCTACCACTAGGCCTTTAGTCAAAGTTTTCCCTTTGAAGCTAATCTCAGGGTCTGCTTCAACATCCAGTTGACCGATGGTATTGCCTGATTGCCTTTGTCTTCCTCTAAGGCTGAACTCTGCAGTGTTCCTTTCTTGAACTCTTTGAAGAATAAGAGTTCTTCTAGCAGTATCATACCTCCACCTAAAAATGTGAGTTAGAGTTGGTGGAGATGATACTGCTCTTGGGATGTCTTTCTCAAATAGACTCCTTATGACTGAGTCTATGCTGTCCACATCAATATGGACTTGAGAAAGTTGCTAAGTATGCATAACTGCAAGTGAGGATGGTGAGTCCTCAATGTCCATACTCCCTGAGGAACTCCCAGGTTCTGTGATCGTAATGACTTCCTCCTCCTTTTTGGTAGCATCACCCTCTTACACAGGGAGCTAGGAGTTAGGTAAATTACATCCACATGTTCTTGTGTTCCTGGTTGAGTTTCTCTTAAGGGTCTCCTAGCTAGTTGTTCCTTGAGATCAGATATCTCTAGTTGCTGATCATTGACCCTGTGTTGCAAGGTAGTCACCTGAGATTTAAGATGACTAACTTTGGAGACTAAATAGGTGCATGTTTTGGACAGTTTTTGCACCTTTAGTCTCAAGTTCCCCTCATCTTCATCAGAAAAATCACTAGGGGATGAGAGAATGGGACCAAGGTCCTTTCCTCATCACCAACATGGTGTTCTTGGCTGCTGGATTTCCTCTACTCAGTGACAACTTCAGTTGAAGTATCAATGGGCTGAGTTGCCATGGTTGAGGTCTGAATGATGTAATCACTTACTGAAGTGAGAGCCTCTTCCATATAGATATCCTGAACATGTTCAGAAGTATCCACCTCAGTGATAGGTGACTAATATGGGCTAGACCTAGATGACTCAGGAGCACTCATCTCCCTTTGAGGAAAGGTGTAGTAGGAAGACTCATGATACTCACCGATATCTAAGTCCTCATCAGTATAGAATTCAAGGTTGGGAATTGGTTGGTTTAGATCTAAAAGGCTGGGATGGTAGCTGTCGCCTGAAGGTTGTTCACTTGAGTGTTGAGACTCAGAGTGAAGGCTTGCTGTTGGACTTGTGAGCTCATCAGGCTGAGCATGAGGAACCTCAGCACTGACTTTAGAAGTGATGGGAGTGGTTTGCTCCTCAGGGGAAGTGGGAGCTCCAGTATCCACTTCCTCCTGTACAGGTGAGTATATGGGGCCCGCACAGACTCAATAGCTTGTGTAGGGGTTCGTTTGTGTTTTCTTTGGTAGGTGAGGGTGATTTATGGCTGTTTTGGTGGTTGGGATGTAGAAGGTGTGGGTTCAAAACTAGCTTGTGTTGCTAGGTTGTCACCTTGAGCAATGAGCTCTAACATTTTTGGGACAATGGCTGTTTCTACCCCTGAGAAGCCAACAAGTTGGCTTTTTCAAGATTTTAAAGATGCTGGGCTTTATCTGTCCCAGTTTAAGAATATTACCTGTTTCCCTCAACTGTGAGCCCAGTTCACAGTTGAGAATGTATTGAACATATCTAGGAAACATGTAATGCTCTAAGGAGTCTAAGTTGTTATTAAATTTGTATATACAAATTGAGAATACCTGAACTTGACCCCCCTGAACCATTCCATGTACTATAAGGAGAGATCTTCAGGAATCTAGTCCCATCCTCCATGCTTGTTAGACAAGCTGTGGATGACCACATGAAGTAAATACTTCCACTTAGATGAGACCTTCCCTTTCCTAAAGGCTTTACAGAGAAATCTCCTTCATAACCCATCTGCTCAAAAGAATGGTTAACAACTTTCTTTGGGAAGAACACCTCACCTTCTTCATCATCCAGCTGAAGATGAGTGTTGATGATGGCCGGAGTGATGAAGACTGTTCTTCCCTGCACTGTGGCAGACAGTGCCTTTTCCCCATCCAAAATGACCTCTTGGTAGGTCTTCCAGAATTCAAGCAAATGATCCTTATAGAGAGGAGGATCAATGGTAAGGGAGGTGAAGTAGTTAGACAGGGTCAAGAATTGGCATACCTCTGAGAAATGGGGATCTTTCTTAGAGTTTAACAATGCAACCTGATTATGTTACCTGTGTAACTGTATAGAAAAATCTGGGTCATTTCGTCTGTCAAGGTTAGCCATTTTTAGTAAGCTTAGATGCGAAGAAAGGATGAACGAAGGCTGTTTCAGAGGGAAATCCTAGAATTTAGGTTTGGAGAGAAGATGAAGATGATAAAAAGAGGGGGAATTGACAGGGTTTATATGTGAAAAGGATTTGAGACAAAGTTAATGAAAGAGGATAAACTTTGAAATCTGGAAGGAGGTCCCACCTCTGAAAAAGTAGTTTGCTTTTTGCTCAAAAGTTGTTTTCTTGGAATTTGAAAATCTTCCAAAGGTAAATGTCTTCGGAAGTTTTAATGAAAAAGCTTCCGAAGCCAAAATAGCTTCGGAAGAATTTCTCAAAGTGTTTTGACAAATTTACTTCGAAAGATAATTTGTAAACTGGGATGCTTTGTTTCATAAAAACAAAGCTTCTGAGAGTTAATATCCTTCGGAAGAAAAATGATCCTTAAAAAATATAAGTGCCTAAGAAAGTTTTTATGCTTCGGAAGATATTTCAGAAATTTCTTCAGAAGGTAAGTTTTACTTAGACAGTTATTTGTCTTGAAGGGATACTTTCTTCCGAAGATAAAAGCATATCTTCCGAAAGATGAAAATTTGTAAAAAAATCTACGAAAAACTCTTGAACCAGTTTTTATCCTTAGAAAACATGAGCTTATGAAGGTGATAGACTAGACAACTTAGGACACATAGATTTTAAGAAATAAAATGAATTAGTTTTTAAGAAAAAGCTACTCAAGGTTAATCATCCCAATAGTTGATATAAGATATTTAAATCTTTGTTCATCAACGGCTTTTGTGAACAGATCAGCATATTATTCATTTGTGTTAACCTTAACTAGTTTAATTAATCCCTTTTTAAAGTTATCTCTAATTAAATGATACCTGATGTTTATGTGTTTGTCCTCGAGTGCTGCACAGGATTCTCTGTGATAGAGATAGCACTGTTGTTGTCTATGTGAATGAGAGTCTCCTTGAAGTTGAAACCATAGTCAAGCATCTGATTCTGAATCCAAAGCACTTGAGCATAGCAACTTGCAGCAGCAATGTATTCAGCTTCAGCAGTTGATGCAGAGACACATGATTGTTTCTTGCATTGCCATGAGACAACCCTTCCACCATTGAACTGACATCCCCCAGATGTAGACTTTGCAGTCATATTGCAACCACCATAGTCACTATCTGTATATGCATACAGATTGAAGTCAGAATTTTTAGGATACCAAAGGCCCAGTGTTAGGGCACCTTTGAGGTATCTTGGAATTCTCTTAACAGTGATGAGGTGAGACATCCTGGGGTTGGCTTGATATCTTGCACAAATGCATGTGACAAACATGATATCAGGCCTGCTAGCCGTAAGATACATAAGAGACCCAATCATAGCCCTATAAAGGTGTTCATCCACACACTCCCCCTTAAGATCAGCCCCAAGGGAGTGGTTTCTTGCTATGGGTGTCTTAGCAATCTTACAATCAGTCATGTTGAACCTTTTGAGTATGTCCTGGACATACTTTGACTGACTTATGAAGATTCCATCTTCAACTTGCTTCACTTGAATGCCCAGAAATAAATTTAGTTCCCCCATGGAACTCATTTCAAATCTGTCTTTCATCAGCTTCTCAAAGTCTTTACAGAGCCTTGGACTAGTTGAACCAAATATGATGTCATCTACATACACTTGAACTAGCAGTAAGTCATTTCCCTGTCCTTTGATAAGAGAGTTCCATCTATAGTACCTCTTCTGTATCCATGCTTGCAGAGATACTAAGATAGAGTCTCATACCACTTTTTTGGTACTTGGTGTAGCCCATAGAGAGCTTTATCAAGCTTGCAGACATAATCAGGGTGATCAGGATCTGTAAAACCAGGTGGTTGTTTGACATACACCTCTTCATCAATCAACCCATACAGAAAAGCACATTTGACATCAAGTTGATAGGCCTTGAAGTTCTTGGATGCAGCAAAGGCCAAGAATATCCTAACAGCTTCTAGTCTTGCTACATGAGCAAAGACATCAGTGTAATCAGTTCCTTCTTCTTGTGTGTATCCTTGAACAACTAGTCTAGCTTTGTTTTTGATGACAATGCCTCTATCATCTTTCTTATTCCTAAATACCTATTTGGTTCCTATAGTAGTCTTCCCATAAGGAAGAGGACATAGGTTCCAAACCTTCCGTCTCTTGAATTGAAGTAGCTCCTCCTGCATGGCTTCAATCCAACTTCCATCCTTTAGACCTCATCAACTTTCTTGGGCTCTGTCTGGGACAAGAAACAAGAGTGTAGACAAACATTTGCTTCATGGGTTTGTCCTCTTGTTCTTACCCCGGTGTCAACATTTCCAATGATGTTTGTGGTAGGATGGGACTTGTGGATCTTTAACTGAGGGATCACAGCAAGTTGCTGAGACAGATCTAAATTAGAGAAATTTAGATCTAGCATAGATGCTTCCTCCATCACTTCAACACACTTATCAAGAGAAACTTGATCCAATGAGAGTGTGACATCATTGATATGTTCATCTATGGGGTGGTTATCAGCATCAAGAAATTCTTGATCACTGTCACCACCACCATCTTCTTCTGCATTTGAAGTTTCTTTGTTTGTCTGTTGTGCCTCTGAGCTAGAACTTGAAGGCATCTCAGATGGATCAGCTGTAGTTGTCATTGTTCTACTGATAGAAACCTCTTTGCTGAAGTAGTTACAATTGGAGCTGAAGATGTATAACTTGAAGGTCTTCTTAGCTCAAATCTTGGATCAGGATCACCTGGAGGTAGAATGTCCGTAGACCTTAAACATTCTCACAAGATTTGTTAAAGCAGTTTGTAACTAAGTCAAGAAGAATAGCCAATCTGGACCAGAACCTTTCACACTAGGAGTGTGCTCATTGAAAGTCACATTTGCTGACTCCTCAACTACTCTAGTTCTGAGATTGTATACTCTATAAGATTTAGCTTGAGAAGAATATCCAATAAGTGTCCATCATCTGATTTCTCAGCAAACTTGGCAATTTGATCTTTAGTATTCAAGATGCTGCATGGACATCCAAATGACCTGAGAAAACCAATGAAAGGTTTTCTCTTGTGCCAAAGTTCATAAGGAGTCTTACCATGGGTCTTAACCACTAAAACTCTGTTCTGCACATAGCAGGCAGTGTTGACTGCCTCTGCCCAGAAGGTGATGGGCAATTTAGAGTCAGACAATATGGTTCTAGCAGCTTCAATCAGTGCCATGTTTTTCCTCTCAGCAACACCATTTTGCTGAGGAGTCCTGGGAGCACTGTATTGTCTTGTAATACCCTTTTCATCACAAAATGTATCAAGGATTTGATTCTTAAATTCAGTTCCTTGATCACATCTTATGGTTTTGACCTTGTGATCACATTGATTCTCAATTCTTAAGATGAATTTTTTCAGAATCTCAGGGGTCTCATCCTTAGTTCTAAGGAAGAAGACCCATGTAAATCTTGTAAAGTCATCTGTGATCACCAGACAGTAAGAGGTCATTCCTAAACTCATTACACTGGTGGGGCCAAAGAGATCCATCTGTAACAAGTGTAGGGGTGTAGATAGAGTTTCTTTCCTTAGGCTTATGAGATACCTTGTGTTGCTCCCTTTCAGGCATGCAACACAATGGTCATCACTTGTAAACTCTTTTCTTGGCATTTCAGTTACCAAATCATTCTTATTAGCTTATTCATATTCTTAAAGTTTACATGGCACATTCTTTTATGCCAAAGAAAGACTCATCACTATTGGCTTTAGATAGAAAGCATGAAACTTCTCCTGAGGGAGATGTTTCCTGCAAATCCATCTTATACATGTTCTCTTTTCTGGGGGCTCTAAGCAGAATATGCTCATGAGGAATAATCACCCCAGGCTTGAGAACAATGCACTCATGCTCAGTAAAGAGCATGTTATGACTCTGATCACAAAATTGGGATACACTTAGAAGATTGTACCCAAGCTCCTTGACAAAGTTTACCTTCTCAATACTGAGCTTACCATTTGTGACCTTGCCCTTTCTAGATATGTAACCTCCTTCATCTCCTCCAAAAGCAACTGGTCCTCCATCAATCCTTTCAAAGTTCTGGAGTAGTGACCTATTGCCTGTCATGTGCCTGAGCAACCACTATCAATGATCCAGACATTTTTGTTTGTCTTGAGCTGTTCCTGCACACAAAAATGATTAGTTACATTTGGAAACCCAAGCCTCATTGGTCTTGGGCTCATCAAAAGAGATAGAAGGTAATGAAATCGTAATAGATCCTATGGTTGTGCTCTGGGATCTGTTGCTGTTGTTGATGGAAAACTTTCAGTCACTTGGTCATTCCTTGATTTCCACACCACCTTTGGAAGTTTGGACCTGACCTTAATCACTTCGGAAGATTTTAAGACTTTGGAAGTTTTGATGATTGAACCTTCGGAAGATTCTGCTAGCACTGCAGTAGACTTTAGTGCTTCGGAAGTATTCCTGTCTTCCGAGACCAAATTTTCTTCCGAGGGAAATTTTCCACTTGCCTTCTTCTTTCCTTTGAAGCTTCCGAAGGAAACAGATTTTCCTTCCAAAGTGGTGTTCTTCTTAGATCTCTTGGGAGTCTCCTTCTTGGTCATATGAAGAGTACCTTTTGGATTGTATGGACAATCCATAGCAAGATGAGAAGTACTTTCACACATAACACAACTTTTTCTTCCTAAAGAGTTTTCTTCTGAGAACAAGGCTGACTTTGATCACTTCCCTTCTTCACCTTCATCTTTGTAGATGATGAGACATTCCCTTTAGGCTCAGGACTGTTCTTGGAGTTGGATGGTTCAGGCTGTGTAGCAGTGGTACACAACGGATCAGCCTTCTTCTTGATGCTGAGATGATTTGAACATGAACCAGAACTCTTTGTAGAAGAGTTGAGGTTAATGTTTTCATTCTTGACCATATCAAATCCTGCAGAAATAAAGACTTGTTTCTGCTTAGAGTTGAAAGTAGCCTTGATCTCTTGAGCCCTCTAGCCTTTCTTTTGCTCTTTCTGATCAAGTTCTTCCTCATAGACTTGGTCATCTCAGGCTTCCTGCTCTCCTCAGAAGGATAGTGACCCTTCTTAGAATCCTCCTTTTCACTTTCTCAGAGGAATTCTTCACTATCACTTCTTCATCCTCTTCACTCAAGGGGTCTATGTAAGGAAGCTCATCTTCACAAGTTCCACACCTAGGTGATCTTACAGACAAGATTATGTGTGGAGGAGCTATCTCACTAGATCCCAGTCCCTGCCTATTTTGATAACAAACTTTTTCATGCAAGGATGAGGATATGATGTTCTTGAAGGTCTTCTTCAAGAACACATTTTTCTGCCCCGGCTTTGCTGATCACAAGCTTAGCCTGGCATTTAGTTAATTTAGTTATAAGATCTTTGATCTGAGTCCTATAATTTGTATGCTCATGTTTTAAAACTGAAATGGTTTTCTCTAAGTCCTCTATCTTTAACTTATAATCATTTTCAGTCTTTCTAAAATTAGATTTTAGTATGTTCAAGGACTCAAGATCAGATCTCATCTCTAGGTTATAGACCTGTATCTGTTGACTTTAGCAATACATTCAGGAGTGCAAAGATGTTCCAATACCTTGGTTTCATCATGGTCAGCCATTAATGCTTGATTTGGAAATGCATCTTCCACCTGAAAGCTCCAGTCAAAGCCTCCTTCTTCTTCAACAATGCAACATGCTTCTTTGGCTTCTTATTCTGGGTAGCTTTATCAGTGTAGTTTGTCTGGATTGTGCTTGTCCATCATTTGTTCTTTATGCCTTGCATTCCCTAGCAAAGTGACCCATCAAGTTACAGTTGTAACACTTAACTTGCTCTTGTCCAGTCCAAACTTTCCGCTGGCTGTATTGCTGGGAAACTTCATTGCTGTCCTCTTATAGAATCTCTTGGCTCTGTGAGTGAGAAGATCCATCTGCTGGACTATCTCCATATACTCCAGGTCATCCGGATGGATACAGTCCAGATCTTTAAGGGTGAGTAGGAAGCTGCCACAACTTTCATCAGCGGACACAAAGGCTTGAGAAGAACTTGTCTCTTGGAATGGGCTTCCTTGAGTATAGTTCTCCCTTGGTGTCTTCGGGAAGGTGATGAAAGGACCCTTTTGTGAGATGTCAGGGTAGCATATGAGATGATACTGGGGTTCTATGCTATCCCTTTCAGTCACATGAAGGGCTGAACCCATTTGATTGCTGGAGTTACCAGATGAACCTTGCATGTTCATCTCCATCTTGTATCCACTGAGAATGCCATACAACTCTATCAAAGTGAGAGTTTTAAGGTTCTCAGTTCTCTTGATTACAACACAGTAATGTGTCCATTGCCTAGGAAGAGAGGACATGAATTTTCTTACAATGTCTCTGCTCACAAGAGTTACTCCAACATCCACTAGGGTATCCACAATCTTAACATACCTGAAGTATTATTGAGTCATGGTCTCACCTGCTTTGAAGGTGAAATTTTCAAACTGCTGCTTCAGAAGATCCTTCTTGTTTTCCTTGGCTTCAGTAGAACCCTCATACATTAGTTTCAATGCATCCCACAGCTACTTAGCTGTTTTGCATTTCTTGAAACCTCTGTATATAGAGTTTGGAAGAGTAGTTTGAAGGGCTGTCATGGCCTTTTGATCAATCTCTACTCTCTTTCCATCTTCTTCTGAGTAGTCAGCCACAGCCTTGGGGATCATACCACCTCCAGCAGCAGCTGAAGGAGTTTTTGGTATGTAAGGTCCAGAGACAACAGATTCCCACATTCTTGAGTCTTGACACTTGATGAAACCTTCCATTTTTTGGCACCAAGTGTCAAAGTCATCAAGAGTGATCAGTGGGGACTTTGTCATGGTTCCAGTTTCCATATCAGCTTTAGAGATAGCTGCCATTTGAAGGGTTAAGTATTTTTATATGTGTGAGGGATCTTAAGATGGTGAGATCTTATATCAAGAGCCTGAGACGCTCTGATACCAATTGCAGGATCGGGTGAAGGGCTTACGTGCTTGTACAACACAACAACACAAAGAGGAGAGTGTATATCAACACTTAACAATTCAAATGGGGAACTGATAAGAATGAGTTTAGAGAACTTAGAAACACAAGATGTAAATGAGACAGAAACTAGAGCAATACACAAGCAGTTGGTTTCTAAGGTTAAAGTATATTGATCTTCTAGTTCCTTACAAAGTGGTTTACAAAGTTCAACTCAAAACCTTACCTAGTTACAAAGAACAGAAAATACTTATACTAAAGCCTACAGCCGGTCATACTTTGAGGGCCAGCTGGATACATGAACTAGACAACAAAATCCATGTAGAGTTAAAAGGTAGATTGCCTTTTGACTAGTGACTATGACATGCTATAGCTCACATCGTAATATATTACAAAAAGGATAAAGTACATAAAGTGGAACGTTACAGACACAAGACCTCAATGTACCGTTTACCAAAAGCATGGATCTTTTCACCAACTCATGAAAAGGTTGGTGACTTATCAGAGTGGCAGCAGAAAGTAGTTCAGCTTTAGGTAAAAAGTACATCAGAATAAACATGTAATATAAAGTCTTCAGAAGAAATCTGTCTTCAATGGTTGGCTTCGGAAACTTTGCCCTTGAAGCTTCGGAAGACTTCATCTTTTGGCTTCGGTAGATATTGGTCTTGGCTTAGGAAGATTTCATACTTAGAATAATTTCCAAGTTAGTGTGAATCTTCCGAAGCATTCCACTTCAGTGTACATGTGCATGCATGCAGGAAAGACTTTAAGTGTTTGGGTTGCATCAGCCTTACTAATAACCTTACAATATATATATATATACACATATATTACGCATATATACATATAAGGAGTTTGGTAATGGAAAATTACCGGATGCCACATTATCCCCATGTTAAAAGAATTTTCATCCCGAAAATTGTGTTAAATGGTTGAGTTATATCACTGGTCTCCTGCATTGGCATAAGAAAGAAATCGAAATTGAATGAGTTTTGGGTGGATTGTGACATTATCCTGATGTTGAAAGAAATTTCGTCCCGAAATTTAATCATTACCTTCACCGGTAATGGTCGTTGTTTTGAACAGATGAGGATACTTGAGCTTCATCTGATCCTCGCGTTCCCGTGAACTCTGGTCCACGTTTCGAGTTCCAGCAAACCTTGACGATAGGGATTTTGCTTTGTTTCAAGGTCTTGACCTCTCGATCCATTACCTCAACCGGTTCCTCATGAATCGTAGTTGTTCGTCGACTTGCACTTCACTTGCGGTACAATCAAAGTCTCGTCAGCTAAACATTTCTTCAAATTCGAGACATGGAATACATCATGGACTCCACTCAATGAATCAGGTAGCCTTAATCAGTATGCCACCAGGCCAATCCTTTCGACGATCTCGAATGGTCCAACATACCGTGAGTTATGTTTCCCTCGTTTCCCAAACGAATTATGCCTTTCCATGGTGAGACCTTTAACAAGACTCTATTACCGACTTGAAACTCTTAGGGTTTCCTTAGTTTATCCGCGTAACTCTTACTGTCTGTCTGGGCTGCTGCCATACGATTTCTTATTTGTACTATCTTCTTGTGGTCTCATGTACCAATTCAGGGCCAGTTAACTGACTATCACCAATTTCTGCCCGACAAACTGGTGACCTACATTTCTGCCCATACAATGCCTCAAACGGTGCCGCTTGAATACTAGTGTGGTAGCTATGTTATAGGAAAATTCCACCAAAGTTAAATGAAGTTCCCAATTATTCCCAAAATCTATCACACAAGCTCTAACATATCTTCCAAGGTCTGTATAGTGCGCTCACTCTGTCCGCCCGTCTGAGGATGATATGCGGTACTCATGTCTAAGCGTGTACCCATAGATTTTTGTAACGACTGCCACAAATGAGAAGTAAAGCGAGCATCGCGATCAGAAATAATCAAGATTGGCACACCATACCGAGAGAATACTTCCTTCAGGTAAATCTGAGTCAACTTATCCATCTTATTCATTCTTTGATTGCTAAGAGGTAAGCAGACTTAGTCAACCTATCCACAATCACCCATATCATGTCACAGCCACTAGGAGTCCTGGGTAATTTGGTAATGAATCCATAGAGATCTGCTCCCACTTTCATAAGGGAATCTCGGTTGTTGTAGTAATCCAGATGGCTTTTGATACTCGGCCTTCACCTTGGAGCAGGTTAAACACTTGCTCACATAGGTAGCTCTATCTGCCTTCATGCTAGGCCACCAATAGTATGCCTTTAGGTCATGATACAACTTGTCTAAACTAGGATGTATTGAGTATTTAGATTTACGCGCCTCACTCATAACTAAATCTCTCAAATTTCCATAGGCAGACACCCAAAGTCTATCCATGAAGTAACGGATTCCGTTAGCTTTCACCTCAAGCTGTTTATGCATCCCATGTAATAATTCAGACCCAATATTTTCTGCTTTTTAAAGCTTCTGTCTGTGCTTCCTTAATTTGTTCAGGCAGTTGAGTACTGATAGTAAGCTTAAAGCTCGCACTCGCCTAGGCTTAGCTGTTTCTTTTCGGCTTAGGGCATCGGTAACCACTTTTACTTTCCCCGGATGATACTTGATGACACATCATAGTCATTCAATAAATCCACCCAGTGTTTTTGCCTATATTTAGTTTTCCTTTTGCTCAAAGATATGCTGAAGACTTTTGTGATCGGTGTAAATAGTGTATTTGGTACCGTACAAGTAATGTCTCCAGATCTTCAAGGTAAAAACCACTGCACCCATTCCAAATCATGGGTGGTATAGTTCTTTTCGTGAACCTTTAGTTGTCTCTGAGACGTAGGCTATCACCATATCTCGCTGCATCAAGACACAACCCAGTCCTGAATGGATGCATCACAGTAACACCAGGAAATCAATCGTTCCTTCGATAATTCCTGTATCGGTGCACTGCAGAGTTTCTGTTTCAACAACTGGAAAGCTGATTCTTACTTTCTCCCTATTTAAACGTTGTACCTTTACGTGTCAAGGTAGTGAGGGGTGAGCAATCTTGGAAAATTCCTCAATGAAGCGTCGATAGTATCATGCTAATCCAAGGAATTGATGTATCTCACTAGGCATCTTAGGAACCGTCCAATTCTTGATTGCTTCCACCTTTGCAGGATCTACATGGATTCCTTTCTCATTCACAATTTGTGACCCAGAAACTGCACTTTTCATATCCAGAAGTCACACTTAGAGAATTTAGCATATAGTTGTTCCATCTTCAATAGTTCTAAGATCAATCGTAGATGCTTTTCGTGTTCCTCCTTGGTCTTAGAATAGATCAATATATCATTGATAAACATGATAACAAACTGATCAAGGTAGGGTTCGCACACGGTTCAAGAGGTCCATGAACACGCTGTGCATTAGTCAACCCAAACGGCATGACCAAGAATTCATAATGGCCATAGCGAGTCCTGAATGTCGTCTTCAAGATGTCTTCCTCTCGAACTCAAAATTGATGATAACCAGATCTTAGATCAATCTTAGAATAGTAACTGGATCCCTGAAGTTGATCGAACAGATCATCAATATAAGATAAGGGATACGGTTCTTGACTGTGACCTTGTTCAACTCCCTGTAGTTAATGCACATCCAAAATGACCATCCTTCTTCTTAACAAATAGAACAGGGGCTCCCCAAGGTGATGAGCTAGGTCGGATAAAGCCCTTATCCAGCAATTCCTGAAGTTGTGCCGAAAAACTCCTGTAACTCATTCGGTGCTAATTGATAAGGTGCTATAGCGATTGGGGCTGCACTAGGAGTCAACTCAATCTGAAATTCCACTTAGTGATGAGGTGGTAATCTAGACAGGTCCTCTGGAAACACCTCTTGAAAATCACAAACCACTGGAATATCCTCCATCTTCCTTTCCTCTTGTTGTTGGTCAGCAACCAGTTTTAGCTAGTCGACCTTTACGTAGCATCTTCTGCGCTTTCATGATTGATATGATTCCTATCATAGCACCACTCCTTTCTCCCTTGACCGAAAGAATTTCACCATCCTCAAGGGGAATACGTACAATCTTCTCATGACACACTACCTCTGCTTGCTTCCCCTGATAGCCAATCCATTCCACAACCACATCAAAGCCCCCGAGTGTAATGGGCATAAGATCTATGTCAAAAGCTGTCTGGCCAATTCTATCTTACAACCCTTGTGAACGTGCGTGATGTGAATTTTTTACCATCAGCTAACTCTACGGTGTAGGTGATATCCAAGATAGAAGGCATATCATTCATAAGACTACTGAATTTAGTGGAAATAAAACTCCTATCGGCTCCAGTGTCAAATAATACAGTAGCAAAACGACCATTAACAAGAAATTTGCCAGTAACAATAGTAGGGTCGTTTAAAGCCTCACCTGAACCCATCACGAAGGCTCTTCCCTTAGCTCCACCATTATTGCTGCCATTGTTTCCATCATTTCCCGTATTGTTGTTGTTGTTCTTATTGTTTCCTGTATCATTGCCATTTTTCCTCAACTAAGGACAGTTTCTCTTGTAGTGTCTTTCCTTCCCATGTTTGAAGCAACCCTTATGTGTTTCTTATGGTTGTTATGGCTTTTTCATCAGCTTGCCATGGCAGTCCTTCGCCGCGTGTCCCAACTTTCGACACCTTTGACATTTGAAGTTATCACACCTACCAGTGTGATGGTAGTTGCAACGGTTATACATAGGATACCTCCCACATATCCTCCTGATCCTTGGTTGGTAGTGGCGGTCTGATTGAAACCTCAGTTGTTGTCAAAATTCCTCGGCTGTTGCTGATGTTGTTATTGCTACTGGTTGCTTGAGTTGATCCCTTATTGTTTGGACCATCCCGCCTGTGTTTATTGTCTGGTACACTCACCACCACTGGTACACTAGCCACCGTACCCCCGTTTTTGGCAATTTAACCAGCTTTTTACTTGTTCCACTACATGGTCGGTCAACTTATGAGCCAACCAAATTGCTTGCTGAATGGTAGTGGGGTTTTGAAGCAGTGACCATTGCTTCGGATTTCAGGAACCAAACGATGCAGGTACAAATCTATTCTTTTGTGCATCGGGGGTCACCTCCCGTGGCACAATGGCCAACTCATAAGACCTGGTAGTGTAGTCCTCAATCTCCAACCTTGCATCTTTAACTGCTACACTCCATCTGGCTGTGCAGCGGGGTTTTGTTCAGCAAGTCAAAATTGTTTAGTTTAATGGTTTAAACAAGCAATTAGAGTGGTTGTCAATCACTTGTATCGTTTACCTGCTGCTGCTGTGCAGCGGGCATTTATGCAGCATGCACTACAGCCACCGCCGCCTGTACATGCTCATTGATCAGAGCAACCAGTTCTGCAAGGGTCATGTTAACCGTTCCCGCGCCGTGCCCACGTCCAGCGCCACGTTCACGACAACGTCCTCTACCACCGGCTTCCATTTTCACTTTACATTCACAAACACCAAAATGAGTAACGTGTAACATATTCATCTCATTAAAGCATAATAGATATTAAGAAAATAAAGCAGTTCATCAACCATAACATTTATAACCAAAATAATAACCAAAGATAAATAAATTGTAACCATCTCACAAAATATCCAATCAATGTTAAAATTTTAGTTTTTCTGTTGGGTGGGAAACAACCCTTCCCACATAGGTTTTCAAATGAAAAACATTATGTATCTAAGTTAAATGAAAGGGAAGATCAGTCTAGAATATCGGATCCATCACGGTCTTCTTCCATCTCATCAGGCTCTTCTTCCTCTGCTGGGGCTTCCTCAGGTTCTTCCTTGGGGTCTTCTTCTTGCTCTTTTTCTGGGGCTTCCTCCGGTTCTTCTTCAGGGACTTCTTCTTGATCAGGCTCCCCTCAAGTTCCATAGCTATGTGCATCGCCATGAACTGTGCCTTGAAGGCAGCAAGTCTCCCCCATGATCATGTATGGTGTCGTCTCGAGCCTCTGATCGGTGAGTTGTCTGAGCCATCCTGTCAGCCAAAGTGCATTGATGTTGATGGCACTCATATTGTAGGTCTTTCACCTTAGCCATTTCTTTCTTTGTCTCTCGCATCTGATGTCGTAGTTCGATGACAATCCAGTAAGCCACTGAGTGCGTTGTTTCTCTGTGTCCAGGAAGCAACTAAAGCTGCAATCATCTACTCAGTAGATTTCTATCGAGGGAGGGGAAAGTGTAGACCACCCAGAATTGTTCCTAGTCCTTGGTCTCTTGTTAGGCACATGTTTCCTATATATCATATGATATATATAGTCAGGACAAAAGCTCCAATCCTGTGGAGGATCATGTTCCATCAGTGCGAATGGTTGATCCCAATTCATCTCTCCAGGAGGGTAGTCAAGTCGTGGCCACTCGGTTGTTCGGTCGGGTACATGAGGAGAAAGAGGGGATTAAGAACCTACTTGTCTCTTACCGTAACTCGTGATGATAATGCCATACTGCAGAGTATGTGATGTGTATGCCAATGAGTATATAGTGGGGGAATAGAGAACAAGTAACTAACTAACTATGCACGATTATAGACTAGTGTGTATGCAACCTAGTTCCCTATAACCAATGGATTTGATACCCATTTGTCACACCCTCAAAATCCACGTGCGGGGTTATACCGCGAGATGTGTGAACAAACCAGGATCCCAGTCATTAGTTACTCAGAACGACACTATATGCAACATATGAAATGAATCAGAGTTTGTAACTTTTTAACATTTGCGGAAGCGTTTTATAAATAAGTTAAACTCAAAGTACCTGAAATTTAACTTAGCGAAACATGCGCCAAACCATGATTTAAACCAAATGTAAACCATTCAAAAAGTAAATGATAATAGTTTTTTAAACACATATGCTTGACCCGTGCGTGCTCCTACAGCAGCGGTAACCTCGACCTGAGAATAGCATACTAAAAGAGTCAACACAATGGTTGGTGAGTTCAAGAGTTTACGTTTAAATAAATAGTAACAGTTATAAAACATAAGAGGTGCATGAACTAGATAGCTAATCTAAATTCACAAGTAATAACAATAGTGATTTCGCGATCGAAGTGACATGTGTTTTTGTTTGTTTGCCTCCCATCACAACCTACCAAGTTGTGATAATGTTTATGTTTAGGACAATATTGCACCGTGCGTTTGACTCGATTCGCACGGGTGGGCTTGTCAGGCCCAGTAGTACTACCCAGCATTTCCCGCTAGTTATCAATATTAACGATCCGAAAGTGTGAGGACTTTCAAGGTATATCACACTAAGTTATACTATAAACAACTTACAATATGCGTTTGTAAACAAGTATGCTATCTCCCCCTAAAAGAGAGAGTGTTTAAAAGTAGGGCATGAACTCACCTGGTGTGCACACGAATAATATAAAAGCTTAACTTAATAGAGGGTAAGACAACCTTCAGATGTTACCTAGAACACACAAGTGTATAAGTACGTGTACACAGAATCATCATTAATCCTAAGTGCTCTAAAACACATGGACTCAAGGTTTTGGAAAAAAAAAACAAGACACAGACCCAGTTGACCCATTTGACCCGTTGGTGACATTATTATTGAAATCCCATATAATCAAGCATAACAGTTCATTATACATGGTTATCATACAAGTTATTCGTGTAGATCCTATCATCAATCACTTGTTCTACCAAGATCATCATACTCTTAGTTATCATATAACTCATGCGAATCTCAAGTAGTCAACATGTTCAACACAATTACATTTACATCACAACTAGTACATCATATTATTCAATAAGATTCATGCTAATCTGTAGGATTCTATATGCCCAAGACACTTAGAATATTGATGTGGTTAGTACGTTATGATCCAAGTCAGGTATACCCAATAATAATCTTAGCAAACACCAATTAATATTTAATTGATGATATGATCATGCAATTAAATATTTACACCAATTTAGAAAATGGGTTTTCTAAATAAGTTGCATATGAGATGGAACAATTTATTAGGATATTTTGTTCAATAATATTATTTGTAATGCTCTTTAAGCAAGTTAGATAACATTACAAATTAATAGTGAGAGTATACTACTTATACAATTAATTAGTTAATTGTTATAAACTAGTTAAAAGACTAGACAATATTTATGTGTGTGTAAATATTTGTTTTGTGAGAAAAAACATATATTTTCCTTCTTGTGGCCGTCCACCACAACACACACACATGCATGTGTGAGAAAGTGATTAATTAAAAGAAAACCTCCTTCTTTTAACAACAAAAAACCGTCCACCATCACTTGTGTGTGAGATTCTCTTGATAAGAACAAGCATATGCATGCTCCACTAGCTTGACTTTAGGAAGAACAAGCACACACACATGCATGTCTTGTCTCCTCCACTAACTAGCATAAGATACTCTTCCTCTCATCATTCAAAGATGCAACACAATACTCAACAAAACACTCTCTCTTCTCTCCAAAGGCTACGGTTTCAGTAGCAGTTTTGAAGGGTTTTTGAGCTGAGTTTTGAGCTGGTTCTTGGTGTATTCTACCTAACAAGAAGGTGTGTTTGCAAGGAGCTTGGGGTATACTAGCTTGAGGACTTCTATCCTTGAAGTCTTGGCTGCATTTTGGGCATCTCCATCTTCATCAAACATCTCTTTTGGTTGACTTTTTGCAACTGTAGTAAGTAGTTTCACAGCTCAATGAAGCTGTGATTTTATGTAGTTTTACATATGTTGATAGCTTGCTAATTCACATAAATGATCCTTTGTTCTTTGGGTTTGTTTTATACATTAATATGGTCATCTAATGAACATATTTTTCAGCTTATAAAAGGGGTTATAAAGTTGTAATTCCGCTGCGTTTTCAGAAAGTTTAAATGGTTAAACTATGATTTTATGTTCTAACAAACCCTACAATGGCATCAAGAGCCGGTTATGTGAATAGCTTGCTTGTTCTTATCCTTTAAAAATCATTTTAAAGGATGTTAATCAACTAATTAGGGGCTGATTTTGGTTGATTTAATAAACCCCAAGTCTTTCAAAGTTATATCTTCATGTTTATGATTAAACTTTGAAAGATAGGAATGTCAATTGGTTGATATGTTTGGTTGTTGTTTGTTTGGACAAACAAACCCAAATTTTCAGTTTATGTTGGCTGAAAATTTAGGGTTGATGGGGTTATTTTGTTTATTGAATAATGTTTATGATTGTTCATATGATAGTGCATAAACCTAGCCTTTGGCCCTATGTTATTTGGATGATTGGAATGGTTGTTTTAATTCATTCAATTGGGTTGTAATATTTATGTTTATTATTTGGGTTGTAATTATTTATTCATTTGGTTATGTAATAAATAGATTAGGTGCATTTCTTTTATTAGAAAATGTATTAGGATATAATTTTTGTAAAAGGAAGATGCACAAGATCAAAACCCAAAGATGGACATCAAAGACATGGACCTTGAAGTATTTGGATATGGATTCAAGTGGGAGTCCATGGACACATATAATGTGTCATTACAAACCCTTTAGAAAGACCTTATGATAACATGTGATGGCAAACAAGTGTTATCAACTTAGTAGCTATGGTTATGCACTCATGTTTATATGTTTATGCTTGTTTGAATGTTTGTTGTTTGATTGTTTGGTTGATATTTAGACATATATTACAAACTCATTAACAAACTTAACAAGCTGAAAATTGATGGTTCTTAATCATTAAAAGTTAATAAAAGGTTATTTAAAAAGGATTAATGATTTTTTAATAAAATGGGTTTTATTAAAAGAACCATAGGGTATTGTATTTGAAAGCATGCAAATACAAGTACATAGAGTTTTCTAAACTAGAATTATGAAACCTCTAAATATTCAAATCCCTTTTAAAATAAGTCAAACACCATCCTCTTATACAACACTCAAATCATTTGAGAACTTGATGTGGGATAAAGGTCACCTAACCACATTAGAGGGAACTTATGAGTTTGAGGTGGGTTTGCCATATTTATGGGATAAAGGTCACCTAACCACTAATATTAGCAAATCCACCGTGTGTCTAAGTAGGATGACTTAATTTGGAAATCATGCATTAGGATCACCGAGCAGCATGACGTAGAAAGGGGTTGATGGATAAACATGCCAAACAAACATAAGATGTTTAACCGATCCCATACACTAAAAATTGTAATAGGTTACAATTGTCAAACGTTGACTACCTTGTTAATTTAAATAAAGGGATAAAGGTCACCTAAACGATATTTAAAGTACGTTGGATTCTAGATTTTAATTATTAATTGTCTATGAGACATAAAGGGTGTTAATGATTAAAATGTAATTTTTCATAAATACTAATAAGAACTTTGTTAATTTTGTAGAATGGCCGCAGACAACAACAACACAAACTCGACCGTCCATAACCTATCACTAAGAACAATCCTTGAAAAGGAACGTCTAAACCATGGGAACTTCATGGATTGGTACCGAAACTTGAGAATCGTTCTCAAGCAAGAAAAGAAGTCCTATGTGTTAGACGATCCCATTCCCGATCAACCCGATGAAAATGACGATGAGGCCTTGCCGAGTGGGTCAAGTACACTGAGGACTCTGTGCAAGTCGCATGTCTCATGCTAGCAAGTATGATTCCCGATTTGCAAAAGGACTTTGAGAACCACAATGCCTATGACATGATCACCCAGTTGAAGAAATGTTCCAACAACAATCAAGGGTGGAGCGCTTCGAAACGGTTCGAGCACTCCATGCATGTCGGATGGACGAGACCCAATCGGTGTCATATTACGTTCTTAAGATGAAGAGCCAATTGATCGCCTCGAAAGGCTAACTGTCGTG